>JAIUZE010047281.1:0-30646 GCA_022085475.1 Heliosperma pusillum | reverse complement strand
AATCAACACGTAATCATGTGAATCAGTTAACAATCGGTAATCCAAACTCTATCAATCTTAGCCGGATTGCATCTCACCTTCTAAAATTCATAGAATCATCAAACATGAAAGACAAATACTTCTACAAACAGGCATAAGTTCCTAGCACGGCCCATAGTCGATTGTAACTCGAGGTTATACCACAAGGTAGGAAAACATCCTAGTCCTAGACTGATCAGACCTAGCGACAACAGCTATTCCATTCCCCGTCCCATGACATAACCGTCTATGAGAAACTCTACTAGGCGACCCCCTAAGCAGAGATGGCTAGTACTTAAGCTGGCTCCCTTCCCAAAGCGGAAACTCTTAGGATGCCATGCCCCGACTGGGAGATATAAAACCCACCAAGCCGGGACACAAAAAGCTATTAACCATGAACTATTGACTCGTTTTAAAGATAGTACGTGCCTATCAATGTCATGGTCCAAGATACTCATTTAGAATTAGAATGGTCAAGACGCCATATACTCATATTTCTCTATGGGTACTTAGTCAACACGACACCAACCATATAATCAAACAGTCACGGGAAAAACTTCCTATCATGTGACTAATTGCACATAAATCATATTCAAATATCATATCGCCTCATATCTACTAAGGCTAATTCATTAATTAAATACAAACCTTACTTGAAGACAAATCCCCGACCCGAGTCCCGCGACGGGTCATCAGTCAAAACGGGGCTGACTAGATCTTAGTTTGACCAAACCCGTTTGGTCAAACCGGCTAGAAACAGAGTCTTTTCCACATAGACTTGAACATAAAATCAACATATTCATTACATGTTATTTATTAAAAACTTCTAACATGTGAATTATTAAATCTTACGTAACCCCCCGCTTGACTTACAGGATATCAAAATAAACTACGATCTCGTATTATAATTTCTAACATGTGAGAAATAATAATTTTAAGAAAAATACTTTTTAATTAAATAATTTACTTATTAAAAATTTCCCACTTGTTAAATATTACAAAACACAATAAAATGACGATAACTCAAAAACCGTCACAAGTCCCAAAGTGGGACCCACGGGCTGATTTTGGGCCGAGACACACATGGGCCTGGACTGGGCCCCACGGCCTAGTTTTGGGCTGTTTTGGCCTTTTTATCGATTTTACTAAAACCGTTTCTAATTATTTCCCGCATGCTTAACATAATTAAAACCCGTCAAAACAACAACATAACAATCAAACATCGACACAACCCAAAGACCAAAACCCGGACCCACCACGGACCAACCCAGACCGGGTCTGAACCGGCCTGGACCGGCTGGTTTGGTCCGGTTCACAACCACCACCATTTCCGGCCACCACCAAAACAACAACCCCTTTTTCCAAATTAATTCTAACATGTTTTTAATTAACAACATCCATTTTTAAACATTCAAAACAACCATCAATCATACAAAAATCATTATTATGAAAAATCATCCAAATTCATCAAAAACAACCAACATGTTATAAATTCATAAAACACAATAATAACCACTACTTAACATGTTACTAACTAAAAATCATAAAATCATAATAATATGAAAAAAAAACTAAAGATGAACCACAAACTAAAGAAAACAAAAGCTAAAGGCTATGTGACATTATTTCGTCGAGTAAATCGGAATTGTTACCTTAGCTAGCAAAACCAATTAGCACCAAAATAATAAGAAGCATAAACCAAGAAACCCGTCTACTAATCTTCACCCAAAATATACGAGTCTCAAAACTCGTCTTCAAAATCTTCCCCTATAAGAAATGACAAGAAAACATTATTAGAACTTAAAATATGAATTTCCATAATTAAAGTGTTGAAAACGATTTTGTCGGAATTGAAATAAAACCGTACGTGAAGATGGGGAGCGAAGAGGAGAGTCTAGAAATATAAGTTAGAACAAATTTAATTAAGAAATGAAGATTTTATGAGGATTTTGCTCAAGAACGATGAAGAACGGATGAAGAACGCTCAAGAACACTCAAGAACGATTAAAGAAAGTGACGATTTGATCTTAATTTGATTTATTGTAAAATGAAAAGTTGTTGGTGAGTAATGTGGTGTGTGGGTGCCGTGTAATTATAGGGAAAATAAAGAGTCGGGTTTTGAAATTGTTGTTACGTAATTGACTCAGGTTTAATAATTATTTTACGGTAATCGATTAAATATAATTCGATATTAAGTTAATTACATTAAATATCAAGATATTATGTTATTATAATCAAAAGAAAGACAAATATCTAGTCCTATTAGAGGACCTAGAAAACCGTGTGGTATGGTGAAGAACGGATCTGTTTTCGAGCGTTTTGCGAAATTTTCGTTAACTGATCGATAAAGTTAATAAATATCTAGATATTTTGATTAGTTTAATCAAAATAATTAAAATATCTAATTGTGAGTGGAATACGATGACACGCGCGGGTGACTCATGCCAAAGTCGAGTTTTGAATTTGTTACGGGATTTACGATGAGTCGGGAATAGTTAAATGATGTTCGAGATTAAACCGTAAAAGTTATTCTTTAAATTCCGAATAAATTCAAAATAATTATATTAAATTATGATAAATCCTAATAAATCCAAATAAAAATAAATTAAAAATATTATTTTTTTAAATAAAATTTTGGTCTTCAAACTTACAAGGCGAGTCGGGAAAAGTCAACGAAAGTCAAAGTCGACTTAAAAAGTCGAGAAAAGTCAAAAATGACTTAAAAGTCAAGAAAAGTTTATGACGACTTAAAAGTCAAGAAAAGGTCAATGACAACTTTAAAAAGTCAAGGAAAGTCAAAGACGACTTAAAAGTCAAGAAAAGTCAAAGATGACTAAAAACAGTCTTTTCATGAAATCTCTCAGAAATTCCAAATACGAACGCGGAATTTCAAAATACGACTCGAAACAATAAATTCTATTTTAAAAACTTAAGTTCTACTGAAAAGTGTTAGTAAATATTTTTACTAGAAAAATTGGGTACTTTTCGGGTTGTTACAACTGGATTGACATAGTTTTAGCCCCCAGTCACTCATTTGAGGTGATGTCTCAAAGTGACTGGAGTGTGATGCAATTGATGGCAAGTTCAAGTGCCATAGAGTCATATGAGATGACTAGCTGATCACATAGACAGGCTGTATGAGACACTCTGTTGGGCAATGACCGCTTATAGAGTTTTGGCAATTCATAAAGCCTGGTCGTGGCGAGAGCTACTATAGTATTCTTTTTTAGTCAATACTTTAGACTAGAGACTATTCGCCCAAGTTGGCATAGTTTCTGATTGTCTTTGATTTTTGCCCCAAGCCATTCTGTAAAAAGGGGTGAATGGGGAATTATTGGGTCATAAAGGACTATGAGTGAACGAAGGGAATACTGCGATAGAAATTGTCCAACCCCTTGTCAGGGTTAACAAATATCTCAAGGCCATTCGAGGAGGAGTAAGCTGGAAATGCGTGGCCACGCTCAGAAGGTATCTACGGTAGATAATTCCGGTCAGACAGTTACTCTCCAGATCGAGGAAACCACTCTAGATATGATCACGTGCAAGTACGACCTGCAATACACCTTGCATTGAGTGGGAGATTAAAATAGGATAAGAGAATTGGTGACGCACACTTGTTGCGAACAAGTGGGAGATTGTTGGAGTAAGTGTCCTCAACAATAGTGCGATCACTTAATTAAATCTCATTAACGAGGATACAAAGGGATGATTAATATTATAATCAACTGATCCACATTAATCGGTAATGATTGGCTTACTAGAGTTTGACATTACCGTCCTATGACGGTAGTGATCAGTTGATCCCTTGAGGTCACACCGAAAGGACAATTCCCAAATCATAAAGTGATTAATTGTATATTGATATAGATTAATTAACTCCTTGGATTGAAAAAGTTCAATCTGTACATGAGAATTATCTTACTATTTATATTACACAAATTCTTGTTTACAAGCGTCGCATATGCGACGAGTTAAGTGTAACCACTTTTTGATAAATAGTGACCATTTATTAATAAACAGTAACCATCTTTTATGACTTGAAAATGACATTTATTTTCAAGGTAGTCACTATTTAACAAAAAGTGGTCACATTTTGCAAAAAAGTGGGGAATGAGCCCGTCGCATAGGAGAGTTACTATTTATATTATTATATAAAATACATTTTGGTAATTAAATGTTAAATTACCAAAGTTGTACAATGTTTATGAAACATTAGAGATAAGACTAATTGGTTAATATAATTACAATAAGTTGTAAAGAATATATGATATAGACCATTTTACATACATGTATTTATAGATCATAACTCAAAATGTTAAGTATGATTTATTTGGTAAAAGATTATATTTAAATGTTAAATATGATTTCTATTAGCCAACATACATGCTATTGTCACATGTCACACATATGACAATTGACAAAATAAATAAGATAAAATGGATCCCATATTAGCCAAGGGGAGCCGGTTTTGGGTGGTTGTGGGTTAGCATGGTCATGCCTTGTGATTAAATGCAAAAGACATGTTTAATGCACTAATAAACCTATGCCTACTACTAGCTACATGGGTAAGGGAGAAAGCAAGCATGCTTGTCCCCATCCCATCTCCCAATGGCCAACATGCCCTAGTACCATAAGGAGAGAATAAGTTCTCTTCTTATGAACACAATATGATGTGTAGTTTAAGAAACATAATAAGCTTATCCCACTAGAAAACAAGAACAAATAAGTTGTTGTTTCTCTCACTACATTCTCATACATAAACACACATCAAGTTATACTACTAATTGTAGTAGTGATAATAAGGCGAAGTAGATTTCTTATCACACCTAGCATAATGTGATAAGGAGACGATTTGGGATAGTCTAGGTGCATCCAAAAGGAGTGTCTCTACACTTGGGACTTAGGAAGTTCATCCCTAGATATATTTGCTCAAGAACAAGGTAATGAAGGAGTCCTTTCCTTGTGCCCATATCCGAGACAAATACAATATGAGGAAACCATTCTTCTCTTCATTTTGTCTTTCTTTTATTAAGCATGTAACTAGATCTTAAAGCTAATTAAAGAGTTAATTAGTTTGACTTAAGAAATGTCTTAAGTATAGGTATATGAACCTAACAATTGATATCAGAGCATAGGATGTTGCATGCAATCGGTTTTATGAAGTTTTTACGAGTTAAAGTAACAAAATAAAACTAGAAAATTTAGTGATTTATATGATAAAGTCACGAAATTTTAAGCATGAAATACCTTCTTGTCCTAAAATGTTTTTAGGTCATTTTGATGATTTATGGAAGATTATTACTTTATTTAATGATTTTTAGTTAAATAAATCATTTTAATGAGTAAAATGAACTTTTATTGACTAAAAATAGTTAAATTTTGAATCTTGCCATGAAATTTTAATATGATATCACATGAACATTTTAAATACTGTATGTAAATTATGAGATAAATATGATTTATTGTGCATGATTTATGATTTTTAATAGTTAAAAGGGCATAAATAGTGATTATTTTGGCATAAATAGCTAAAATGAATATTTTGGCATGAGAAAATTATTTAATGTTGCATAAATATTTTAAATATCATATTTATAAGTTGAAAATTAATTAGATTAATTTTCGTGTGAGTTTAGTATTTTATTTGATAAAATCGGTTAAAAGCAACTATATTTTTCTCTAAAATGATTCGAAAATTTTTTGACCTAAATTTTTACATGTAGATGTTCCTGGAAATGTTCCAGAATATTCAAAATTTTATTTTTCAAATTTATGAATTATTGTAATTTAATTTGGAATTATTACATAAAAGTTATGTTAAAAAAAGGTCAAAACCGAGCAATAATACAAAACCGTGTTGGTGCGTGATCAGGCAAATCTGCCGCTGCTCCGGTCAGCCTTCCTGTTTGTGGCTGATGGGGGTTGTCCTTGCTGTGTGGTGGCTGGTCGGTGGGGATTTTGGTTGTCGCCGTTGGTTTGCTACGCAGTGTGCAACGTCCTTACTATGCACATTTTTCTTTTTCTTTTTTTTATTTTATTATTTCTTTCTCCATTGGTTGCCGTCGTTGGTTTGTTCATCCTCATCATGCTTGATTTAGTACGTTTTCATTGTCCTTTTTCGAGTATTCATAAGTATTCGGATGGTTATGGTAGGGACCTTATTACTAAGGCCCCCTGGCAAAAGCATTTTCAGGATCGACATTGTAATGATGGTGCTTTGGGACTTAAGCGTCAAAATCTTACTGATAGTCTGACTGTTTTCTCTAATGCCGAGATTACTTTGAAGCGGATGAGACTTTGGTTGTGTGGGGAGTGCTTTAAAACCCATACCTTTCGTTGTAGGTGTCGGCATAGTCGGGGTAATATTGTTGCGCCTCCGGATTGTGGTGATGGCATTGTTAGCTTTATTATTCATGGTATCCCACGACCTCCGGCTCTGTCTCCCTCGACTCTTTCATCTGATGATGGGGTTGAGCTTGTTCAGTGGTCTATATCTTCGCTTGATCGTTTATTATCTTTAGGTGACCTCTCCTACTGGATTCGTATGCTTGTGTTGCCTCTTTTTCTGCTTAAGATCTTCGCTCCTAGGAGTAATCTTGAGTGTAGGACTGCTGTTAGGCGACAACGTCAGGATGAGAGTACATCTAGGGCTATTCTCGCTTGGGGAGTGTTTGGATGAGGTTCCTCCTTCGTTTCATGTGGAGGAGGATCTTGTTGTGAGTGAGCTTAACCTCCGCCAATGTCGGCGGAAGATTTGTGATGGACATTATACTGCTTTTGATAGGGTACTTTCTTCCTCTGACGCCCCCCTTACTCTGATGCTACTCTTGGGACTTTGCGAGAGAAGCACCATGTTGCCCCATCTCTTTCATTACCTCATTTGCTTGTGGATCATCATTCTCTTGTTGCCTCTTCGGCAGTGGTTTTGGATATGATTCGTAGTTTCCCGCGTGACACTTCTTGTGGGAGGGATGGGTTTCGTGCATAACACCTTATGGACTGTTTGAGGGGCGTTGTTGTGGCTATCTTTAATGATCTGATCGCTTCTATTACTAGGGTGGTTAATCTTTTTCTTGAGGGCCGATGTCCACTAGATCTCGGTGAGTACATTGCCAGCGTCTCGCTCACGCCGCTTGTTAAACCGGGTGGTGGTGTTTGTCCTATCGCTGTTGGCACTGTCTGGGGACGTCTTGTTTCTAAGGTTGGTGCTAGTTTGGTTGGTCCTTCTTTGTCTTCTTATTTTGTTGTATTCAGTTTGGGGTTGGGGTGTCCGATGGATGAGAGGATGTATTGCATGCCTTCAGTCGGTTCATTGAGGCTCGTGGTGGGGATGTGGGGCTTTCTATGTTGTTGGTTGATTTCCCGAATGCTTTCAACCTTGTTGATCGTGTAACCATGCTTCAGGAAGTTCGTCGTCATTGCCCGATTCTTTTCCGTTGCTCTAGCCCTGCCCGTGTTTATTATGAGGAATATTGCTTGTGGTCTTGTCGGGGAGTCCAACAAGGTGATCCTTTGGGCCCCTTGCTTTTCGCTTTGGTTTTGCATCCCTTGGTATGCAAGATCCAGGACTTTTTTTATTTGAGTTTGGAAGCTTGGTACTTGGATGATGCCATCATCGATGGGGATACTTTGGAGGTGGAGAAGGTTTTTGATTTGATTATGACAGACGGTCCTCAGTTTGGTCTTCATCTTAATGTCGCTAAGACTGAGGTCTTTTGGTCTACCGAGGACCCCCGGAGTCAGTTTCCTGGTGTCTTCCCTCCTTCTATTGCTCGGCATTTGCATGGTGTCTTTATTTTGGGTGAGCCTGTAAGTACTTGCCCTAGTTTTGGCAGTGAGCTTGTGGCGAAGAGAGTGACTAAGACCATCAAACTTATGAATTTGTTTGCTAGAATTGAGGACCCGCAATGTCAGTTGCTTCTGGTTAGAGCTCGTACTGGTATTTCTAAGCTATAATTTACCCTTTGTACTTGTTCCCCGAGAGTCTCTGGGTCTGTTCATCTTCGTTTTGATGAAGCACTTCGTTCTAGCTTGGAACGTATTGTCACCGCGTCTGAGCCTGGTTTTGGGGATTGACAATGACGCCTTGCCACGTTCCGTTTTTATCTTGGTGGGCTCGGTGTTTATGCTGCATGAGATGTTTTGCACTATGCTTTTCTGGCGTCCCCGTTTGCAGTCTGCAGATTTGCAGGCTAAGCTCCAACGGCCTTATGCTATTGTAGATGCCGGTCCTACTTTTAACAATGCCTTGCGGGTGTTTTCTGAGACTACATGTTCTGCTTTTTTACGTGATCCTAGTGAAATCGCTGCCCCTAAACTTATGAAGAAATTGGCAGATATATATTTTGCGACGGTTGCTGCTACTTTCGAGAATCTGTTTTCTCTTTGACACCGCATTAGCTTCCGTTGTGGAAGTCTCGGCAGGGTGCTCACTCCTCTGATTGATTGCGTGCAGTTCCTATCTTTGGGTTGGGTCAGACTATGAACGAGAGACTTACCGTAGTGTGCTGGGATATCGACTGGATGTTCCGTTATTCACGGTATCTAGGCCTTGTCCTGCTTGCTCTCAGATTTTTGTTGATGATGTTTATGGGGACCACGCCGTTTCTTATACTGGTACCGTGGGTGTTAAGCATATCATAACCTTGTTCGTGACACCTTATTCGATATATGTTATAAGTCTGGTATTTCTTCGGGTAGGGAGGTTGATATTGGTTTTGTTAACATACATGACAGATCTCTTCGTCCTGCGGATTTGCTGCTTTATTCCTTGGATAAAGAACGTGATGTGTGTGTTGATTTGACAGGGTCTTCCCCCTTAACTCAGACTGGGATGACTGATTTTGTGCCCGGACAGTTTGTCGTTGATGCTGCTCAGCGTAAGTGTGCTAAGTATGGGGATTTTTGCGCGGCAGATGGTTATGCTTTCTTTCCCTTCTCTTTCTCTTCGCTTGGGGAGCTGAGTTCAGATGTTGTTGCCTTACGCAAGCGGATCCAGCAATTCTCGGTATGACAAGATGCAGGGGCTCGGGTGGCCGCTTATATTTTTACTAGACTTAGCATTGCTGTTGTTAAGGGGGTGGGGGCCCAGATTATCTCTCGGCTTCCCACTAATTTCATGTAAACTTTAATTTTTCTATAAATGAAAGATGCGCGCATTCTTCATTATAAAAATAATAATAATAATAATAATAATAATAATAATAATAATAATAATAATAATAATAATAATAATAATAATTTCCTTGCGAGAGAAGCATCATGTCGCCCCATTTCCTTCATTGCCTCCCTTGCCTGTGGATCATCATTCTCTTGTTGCCTCTTCGGCAGTGATTTTGGATATGATTCGTGGTTTCCCTCGTGGCACTTCTTGCGGGAGGGATGGGCTTCGTGCCCAACACCTTATGGACTGTTTGAGTGGTGCTGACGTGACTGTCTCTGATGATTTGATCGCTTCTTTTAATAGGGTGGTTAATCTTTTTTTTAAGGGTCGGTGCCCTGTAGCCCTTGGTGAGTACATTGCCAGCGCTCCGCTTACGCCGCTTGTTAAACCGGGCGGAGGTGTTCGTCCTATCGCTATTGGCACTGTCTGGAGACGTATTGTCTCTAAGGTTGGTGCTTGTCTGGTTGGTACTTCTTTGTCTGCTTATTTTGTTGGCCTTCAGTTTGGGGTTGAGGTGTCCGGTGGAGGAGAGGCTATCTTGCATGCCTTGAATCGGCTCATTGAGGCCCGTGGTGGTGATGTGGGACTTTCTATGTTGCTGGTTGATTTCCAGAATGCTTTCAACCTTGTTGATCGTGTGACTATGCTACAGGAAGTCCGCCGTCATTGTCCGGTTCTTTCCCGTTGGGTAGAGTTTTGTTACTCTAGCCTTGCCCGTTTTTATTATGGAGAACATTGTTTGTCGTCTTGTCAGGGTGTCCAGCAGGGTGATCCTTTAGGCCCTTTTCTTTTCACTTTGGTTTTGCATCCTTTAGTGTGCAAAATACGGGACTCCTTTGATCTTACTTTGCAGGCATGGTATTTGGATGATGGCACCATTGTTGGGGATACTTTGGAGGTGGGGAGAGTTTTTGGATTTGATTATGGCAGATGGCCTCGTTTCGGTCTCCATCTTAATGTGGCTAAGACTGAGGTCTTTTGGCCTATTGAGGATCCTCGGAGTCGGCTACCCGGTGTTATCCCCCTACTATTGCTCGACCCTTGCGTGGTGTCTCTGTTTGACTTAGTCGCGAGGATTGAGGACCCGCAATGCGAGTTGCTTCTGCTTCGAGCTTGTACTGGTATTTTTAAGCTTTATTTTTCTCTTCGTACTTGCTCCCCTGGAGTGTTTGGGTCTGCCCATCTTTGCTTTGATGCAACACTTCGTTCTAGCTTGGAGCGTATCGTCACCGCGTCCGGGCCTGGTTTTGGGGATTGGCAGTGGCGTCTTGCCACTTTCTCTTTTCATTTGCGTGGACTCGGTGTTTATGCTGCAGGGGATGTTTTACATTATGCTTTTCTGGCTTCCCGTTCGCAGTCTACTGTTTTGCAGGATACGCTCCTACGGCCTTCTGGTATTGTAGATGTTGGTCCAACTTTCGACGATACCTTGCGGGTGTTTTCGGAGACTACAGGTTCTGATTATTTACGTAATCCTAGTGAAATCGCTGCCCCTAAACTTATGAAGAAATTGGCAGATATATATTTCGCGACGGTTGCTACCTCTTCAGAGTCTGTTTTCTCTTTGGCATTGCGTCAGCTTGCGTTGTGGAAGTCTCAGCAGGGTGCCCACTCCTCTGATTAGTTGCGTGCGGTTCCTATCTCTGGGTTGGGTCAGACTATGAACAGGAGGACTTACCGTAGTGTGCTGGGGTATCGACTGGGTGTTCCGTTATTCACGGTATATAGGCCTTGTCCTGCTTGCTCTCGGGTTTTTGCCGACGATGTGTATGGGGACCACGCTGTTTCTTGTACTGGTACTGTGGGAGTTAAGCATCGGCATAACCTTGTTCCTGACACCTTATTTGACATATGCTATAGGTCTGGTATTTCTGCGGGCAAGGAAGTTGATATCGGTTTGGTTGACGGGCACGGCGGATCATAATAATAATAATAATAATAAGAATAATAATAATAATAATAATAATAATAAGAATAAGAATAATAATAATAATAATAATAATAATAATAATAATAATAATAATAATAATAATAATAATAATAATAATAATAATAATAATAATAATAATCTTGGTGGTCTAGGTGTTTATGCTGCCGGGGATGTTTTGTACTATGCTTTTTTGGCGTCCCGTTTGCAGTCTGCCGCTTTGCAAGCTCAGTTACTACGGCCTTCTGGTATTGTGGACGCTGGTCCTACTTTTGATGATGCCTTACTGGTGTTTTCGGAGACTACAAGTTCTACTTTATTACGTGATCCTAAAGAAATCGCTGCCCCTAAACTTATGAAAAAATTGGCAGATCTATATTTTGCGAGGATTGCTGCCACTGCAGAATCTGTTTACTCTTTGACACCACGTCAGCTTGCATTGTGGAAGTCCCAGCTTGGTGCCCACTCCTCTGATTGGTTACGTGCGGTTCCTATCTCTGGGTTGGGTCAGACTATGAACGGGAGGACTTACCGTTCTGTGCTAGGATATCGTCTGGGTATTCCTTTGTTCGTGGTATCTAGGCCTTGTTCTGCTTGCTCTCGGGTTTTTACTGATGATATTTACGGGGACCACGCTGTTTCCTGTACTGGCACTGTGGGTGTTAAGCATCGGCATAACCTCGTCCGTGACACTTTATTCGACATCTGCTATAGGTCTGGTATTTCTACGGGTAAGGAGGTGGATATCGGTTTAGTTGACGGACAGGGCGACTCTCTTCGTCCTGCGGATTTGCTACTCTATTCTTGGGACAGAGGACGTGACGTGTGTGTTGATTTGACTGGGTCCTCTCCCTTGACACAGACTGGGATGACCGATTTTGTGCCGGGACGGGTTGTTTCTGTTGCTGCGCAGCGCAAGTGTGCTAAGTATAGGGAGTTGTGCGGGGCTGCTGGTTACGGTTTCCTACCCTTCTCTTTCTCTTCGCTTGGGGAGTTGGGTTCGGATGCTGTTGACTTGCTGAAGCGGATCCAGAAATTCTCCGTATCTCAGGATGCTGGGGCTCGGGTGGCCGCTTATATCTTTACTAGACTTAGTTTTTCTATAGCTAAGGGGGTGGGGGCCCAGATTGTCTCTCGGCTCCCCACCAATTTCTTGTAAACTTTTCATTTTATTTTAATGAAAGCTGCGCGCATCTTAAAAAAAAAAAAAAAAAAAAAAAAAAAAATAGAGAGGTGAGAGAGAGAGGGTGATTTGCGATTTAGGGCATAGCCTTGCTTTTGGCTGCTGCTGTCTACACTGCCACCATTCAGGCCACCGTCTCCGGCCACGCCATCCAGACCACACGTCGCCGGCTGTGGTGGGGTTGTTGGTGGCTACCATTTGGTGGTTCGTGTTATAGAGGGAGGTGTTTGCCGCTGCGGTTTGCGGATTACGGCTGCGTTTTGTCGCTTAAGGCGCTCGGTTGGTGGTTCGTTGGTGGTCCTTTGCCTACCACTACGGTTGTCATCACCGGTCGCCGTAGGTAGGGTTTTATTTTCGTCTTTTTTGTTTCTGTTTGTTGTTTGTTGCGTCACCATTGTTGCTGTTGTCGTCGCCTTCTGGTTGTGGCCTGGGCGTGGTTTGTTGGTGGACGGAGGTAGTGGGCCTACCGTTATGGCCATCATCAGTCGACGGAGGTAGTGGTTCGTGTGGCAGTGTGGTTTGGTGTCGCCCATTGTGACGGTTGATGATCATTATTTATACACATATTTTATGCTTCCCTTAGTTGCAAATAACTCGATTTACCGTCTTTCCTTGCTTATTCTATGCTATTTTAGCTAGAATATCGATTCTGCCGCTTTTGTTATGTTTTAATGCAGATTGGATGCATTTGGAGCTTTTAGAGTTGATATGGAGCATGGCGGAGTCGGATCGTAGAAGGTTAGGCACGGGAATCGAGAACGGTGGAAAAGAAATGAAGAAAAACGAAGAAACAAGCCATTTTGAAGTCTGCTCGATCGAGCATTGTGCCTTGCTCGATCGAGTCGGGCTGAAGGTTGCTCGATCTAGCAACATACCCTTGCTCGATCGAGCAACCCAATATTTCGGCGACTTTTTCATATTTTCCTAAACTTTAACCTAATTAATTAGATTTTTGTATTATAAAAGGAAAGCTCGTCTCACATGCTTTCTTATGCTTTTCAATGCTTTATTGTTTTAAATTAGAAAACCTAATTAGTTTAGTTTGCCTCCGGATTTTATTCATCAAAGACGATTGTCTTTAGTTCAACTTGTAATCGGTATTCTTCAATCTTTCTTAGTTATTTATTTAATTACCTTCTAGTTCCTTAATTATTCTTTGTTATTCCTTTCATTGTTGTTAATCATGTTTACTTTAATTATTATTGTTGTTATTAATATCGTCATGAGTAGCTAAATTTCTTTCTAGGGTTGAAAGGGGATCTAGGATTGTTAGAAGGGGTAGATTAATTAATTGAATTGCAATGGCATGGTTATCGTTTGATTATCGTTTTAATTCTAGTTGCTTGATTACTGGCCAGGATTAATTAACTAGTCTCGCAAATTAGGATTGACACCGACCGGGTTAAGACTAAGATAGGCTACGATAATTGAATAGAACTCGTTTAATGATAGCGATCGCATGTTAATTGTAGATCTAAAGGGCATAATTGAATCGACCGATCTTGTGACCTTAGATAGCTTTATTGCATGATAATTGATTACTCCCTTACCCCTGAACAATAATCCTAGTGAACCTGTGACCCTAGACTTTTAATCTCATTGTTTTCAACCTTATTAGTTTGTTATTGCTTTTTACTAGTTGTTATTATTATTAGTTATAGTTGTTATTGTTATTGTTGTTATTGTTCACTTTAGTTGTTGTTATTAATTGCTTCTAGTTTAGAAACTCAATCTCAAACCCAGAAATTGTTACTATAGAGACAAACCTAGTTTAACAGATTAGAATACTACCGCCTCCCCGTGGATTCGATACCTTACTTACCGCTGACTATTAGTTAGTAGTGAATTAGGTTTTACTTTGATTAAGGTGACGCGACTTTACCCTTATCAACGGTCATCGTCACCATTACGGTCTGTTGCCAGCCTTCGGTGATGACCTATGTGACGGTGCTGTGGTGGTGCTGGGTTGTAGAGTGAAGCCGGTGGTGGCTGGCCTGTGTTGTGGTTGTGCGGCAGGTTTCACTATTTTGCATTTCGTTTTTTTTAGGTTTTTTTGGTTTGTTTTATTTCTTTACACGTGCCATTTTGTGATTGGCTTTTGCGTGTCCTTCCATGCACGTGCGTGGTACTTCTCCTCATGCCTGTTTTAGTACGGTTTCCTTGTCCTTTTTCTTGTATTCATGGATGTCCGAATGGCGGTGGTAGGGGCCTTACTAAGGCCGCCTGGCGAAAGCATTTTCAGGATCGACATTGTATTGACGGTGCTATGGGTCTTACCCGTCAAACTCTTACTGATAGTCTGACGGTTTTCTCTAATGCCGAGATTACTTTAAAGCGGATGGGGCTTTGGTTGTGTGGGGAGTGCTTTAAAACCCATCTGTTTCGTTCTAGGTGTCGGCATGGTCGGGGTGACTTTGTTCCGCCTCCGGATTGTGGTGATGGCATCGTTAGTTTTTTTATTCATGGTATCCCTAGACCTCCGGCTCCGTCTCACTCGGTTCTTTCATCTGATGTTGGGGTTGAGCTTGTTCATTGGTCTGTATCGTCGCTCGACCGTTTATTTTCTTTGGGTCATCGCACCGTGAAATCTATTCCTCCTAAGTGCCGTCTTGGGTTTGCTCGGGTTCTGAAGGGGGTCTTGGATGATGTGGCTGACTCTCCTGGTGATCTCTCCTGCTGGGTTCGTTTGCTTGTGTTGCCTATTTGTCTTCTTAAGACCTTCGCTCCTCGGAGTAATCTTGAGTGTAGGACGGCTGTTAGGCGACAGTGTCAGGAGGAGAGTATTACTAGGGCTATTCTTGCTTGGGGGGTACCTGGAGGGGGGTTGCAGCTTTTACAGGAGTGTTTGGCTGAGGTTCCTCCTTCGTTTTGTGTGGAGGAGGATCTGGATTTGAGTGAGCAAAACCTCCGCCAGTGTCGGCGGAAGATTTGTGATGGTCATTATACTGCTGCTGTTAGGGTGCTTTCTTCCTCCGGCGTCGCCCCATACACTGATGCCACTCTTGGTGCTTTGCGTGAGAAGCATCCTGTCGCCCCATCTCCTTCATTGCCTCCTTTGCCTGTGGATCATCATTCTCTTGTTGCCTCTTCGGCAGTGGTTTTGGATATGATTCGTGGTTTCCCGCGTGGCACTTCTTGCGGGAGGGATGGACTTCGTGCCCAACACCTTCTGGACTGTTTGAGTGGGGCTGCTGTGGCTGTCTCGGATGATTTGATCGCTTCTATTACTAGGGTGGTAAATCTTTTTCTGGAGGGCCGGTGCCCTGTAGCCCTTGGTGAGTACATTGCTAGTGCTCCGCTCACGCCGCTTGTTAAACCAGGCGGGGGTGTTCGCCCTATCGCTGTTGGCACTGTCTGGAGACGTCTTGTCTCTAAGGCTGGTGCTTGTCTGGTTGGTCCTTCGTTTTCTGCTTATTTTGCTGGCCTTCAGTTTGGGGTTGGGGTGTCTGGTGGAGGAGAGGCTATCTTGCATGCCTTGAACCGGCTCATTGAGGCCCGTGGTGGTGATGTGGGACTGTCTATGTTGCTAGTTGATTTCCAAAATGCTTTCAATCTTGTTGATCGTGTGACTATGCTATAGGAAGTCCGCCGTCGTTGTCCGGTTCTTTCCCGTTGGGTGGAGTTTTGTTACTCTAGCCCTGCCCGTCTCTATTATGGGGAGCATTGTTTGTGGTCTTGTCAGGGTGTCCAGCAGGGTGATCCTTTAGGGCCGTTGCTTTTCGCTTTGGTTTTGCATCCCCTAGTGTGCAACATCCGGGATTCCTTTGATCTTACTTTGCAAGCGTGGTATTTGGATGATGGCACCATTGTTGGGGACACTTTAGAGGTGAGGAGAGTTTTGGATTTGATTATGGCAGATGGGCCTCGTTTCGGTCTCCATCTTAATGTGGCTAAGACTGAGGTCTTTTGGCCTATTGAGTATCCTCGGAGTCGGCTACCCGGTGTTTTCCCCCCTTATATTGCTCGGCCCTTGCGTGGTGTCTCTGTTTTGGGTGGACCTGTCAGTACTTGTCCCATTTTTGGCAGTGAGCTTGTGGCGAGGAGAGTGACTAAGACCGTTGAGCTTATGGACTTAGTCGCGAGGATTGAGGACCCGCAATGTGAGTTGCTTCTTCTTCGGGCCTGTACTGGTATTTCTAAACTCTATTTTTCCCTCCGTACTTGCTCCCCGGGGGTCTTTGGGTCTGTCCATCTTCGCTTTGATGCAGCGCTTCGTTCTAGCTTGGAACGTATTGTCACCGCGTCTGGGCTGGTTTTGGGGATTGGCAGTGGCGCCTTGCCACTTTCCCTTTTCATCTGGGTGGGCTCGGTGTTTATGCTGCCGGGGATGTTTTTCATTATGCTTTTCTAGCGTCCCGTTTGCAGTCTGCTGATTTGCAGGCTAAGCTACTTCGGTCTTCAGGTATTGTGGATTCTGGTCCTACTTTCGACGATGCCTTGCGGGTGTTTTCTGAGACTACAGGTTCTTACTTTTTACGTAATCCTAGTGAAATCGCTGCCCCTAAACTTATGAAGAAACTGGCAGATATATATTTTGCGAGGATTGCTGCTACTGCGGAATCTGTATTCTCTTTGACACCGCGTCAGCTTGCGTTATGGAAGTCTCAGCAGGGTGCCCACGCCTCTGATTGGTTGCGCGCGGTTCCTATCTCTGGGTTGGGTCAGACTATGAACCGGAGGACTTACCGTAGTGTGCTGGGGTATCGCCTTGGTGTCCCGTTATTCACGGTATCTAGGCCTTGTCCTGCTTGCTCTCGGGTTTTTGCTGATGATGTGTATGGGGACCACGCTGTTTCTTGTACTGGTACTGTGGGGGTTAAGCATCGGCATAACCTCGTTCGTGACACCTTATTCGACATTTGCTATAGGTCTGGTATTTTTTCGGGCAAGGAGGTTGATATCGGTTTGGTTGACGGGCATGGCGGGTCTCTTCGTCCGGCGGATTTGCTACTTTATTCGTGGGACAGAGGGCGTGATGTGTGTGTTGATTTGACAGGGTCTTCCCCCTTGACTCAGACTGGGATGTCTGATTTTGTGTCGGGACGGGTTGTTGATGATGCTGCTTAGCGCAAATGTACTAAGTATAGGGATTTATGCGCGACTGCTGGCTATGGTTTCCTACCCTTCTCTTTCTCTTCGCTTGAGGAGCTGGGTTCGGATGCTGTTGACTTGCTCAAGCGGATCCAGAAGTTCTCGGTATCTCAGGATGCTGGGGCTCGGGTGGCCGCTTATATCTTTATTAGGATTAGCTTTGCTATAGCTAAGGGGGTGGGGGCCCAGATTGTCTCTCGGCTCCCCACCATATTCATGTAAACTTTTCATTTTATTTTATTTTAATGAAAGCTGCGCGCATCTTATAATAAAAAAAAAATAAAAAAAAAATAAAAAATAAAAAATAAAAAATAATAATAATAATAATAATAATAATAATAATAATAATAATAATAATGTGCGATGGCTGCGGGAAGGATCTAGGGCAGGCTGTTGCTGCCTGGTTGCGCCGCCACACCGTCCGCCCCTTCACACCGGCCATCCAGACCTCAAGTCGCCGGCCGTGGTGTGGTTGGGGTTGTGGTTGGGGCCTGTTTCCGCGAGAGAGAAGGGAGGGAGACTGTTTTGCTATTTCGGGTATTGCTTTGCTTTTGGCCGCCGGCGCTGCCGTCATCTGGTGGTCCTCCGCCTCCCAACGTGGTGGTTTTGTTGTGTCGGTGTCGCCGGAGGTAGGGGTTTGTTTTCTTTCTCCTTGTTTTCTTTTCGCTGGTTGTTGCGTCGCCATTGTTGCTGCCACCGTGGCTTTTGTGCGTCACCTTTTCTCCGTGGGTGGGTGTCTGTTGGAGGTCGGCTGGTGGTCCGTGTGCCGTCTCATCTGGTGATGGGCTGTTTGGCACCTGGTTTGGTGCATGCCTTCCTGTTAGGGTTTTTCTTTTCTTCGTTGCGTCGCGTCGTTACCGGTTAGGGTTTTTCTTGTCTAGTGGTGCACCTGGTGTCTGCCCGTGCTCTGACACTGTTGGTTGTCGGTGGCCTGGGTCGGTAGGGTGGTGGGCTGACCAGTGGAGGCTGGTTCGTGGCTTGGTGGTGTTTGGCATTTGTTTGTGGGTGGAGGGGGTGTCCTTGTACGTGGATTTTGACCTCCGCCCTCTTCATGCCTGTTTTAGTACGTTTTCGTTGTCCTTTTTCGAGTATTCATGGGTGTCCGGATGGTCGTGGTAAGGGCCTTACTAAGGCCGCATGGCAGAAGCATTTTCAGGACCGTCATTGTCATGAAGATGCTGTGGGGCTTACACGTCAAACTCTTTCGGATAGTCTGACTGTTTTCTCTAATGCCGAGATTACTTTGAAGCGGATGGGCCTTTGGTTGTGTGGGGAGTGCTTTAAAACCCACACCTTTCGCTCTAGGTGTCGGCATAGTCGGGGTGATATTGTTGCGTCCCCTGATTGTGGGGATGGCATCGTTAGCTTCATTATCCATGGTATCCCGCGCCCTCCGGCTCCGTCTCCGTCTCCCTCGGGTCTTTCATCTGATGATAGGGTTGAGCTTGTTCAGTGGTCTTTATCTTCCCTTGATCGTTTATTTTCTTTGGGCCTTCGCACGGTGAAATCTATCCCTCCTAAGTGTCGTCTTGGGTTTGCTCGGGTTTTAAAGGGGGTCTTGGATGATGTGGTTGACTCTCCTGGTGACCTCTCCTGCTGGGTTCGTATGCTTGTGTTGCCTCTTTGTCTGCTTAAGACCTTCGCTCCTAGGAGTAATCTTGAGTGTAGGACTGCTGTTAGGCGATAGCGTCAGGAGGAGAGTATTACCAGGGCTATTCTTGCTTGGGGGGTGCCTGGAGGGGGCTTGCTGCTTTTGCAGGAGTGTTTGGCTGAGGTTCCTCCTTCGTTTCAGGTTGAGGAGGATTTGGATTTGAGTGAGCTTAACCTCCGCCAATGTCGGCGGAAGATTTGTGATGGCCACTATTCTGCTGCTGTTAGGGTGCTTTCTTCCTCTGGCGTCGCCCCCTACTCTGATGCCACTCTTGGGGCTTTGCGAGAGAAGCATCCGGTCGCCTCATCTCCTTCCTTGCCTCCTTTGCCTGTGGATCATCACTCTCTTATTGCCTCTTCGGCTGTGGTTTTGGATATGATTCGTAGTTTCCCCCGAGGTACTTCTTGTGGGAGGGATGGGTTCCGTGCCCAACACCTTATGGACTGCTTGAGTGGCGCTGCAGTGGCTATCTCTGATGATCTGATCGCTTCTATTACTACGGTGGTCAATCTTTTTCTAGAGGGCAGATGCCCACTAGCTCTTGGTGAGTACATTGCTAGCGCTCCGCTCACGCCGCTTGTTAAACCTGGTGGTGGTGTTCGTCCTATTGCTGTTGGCACTGTCTGGAGACGTCTTGTTTCTAAGGTAGGGGCTTGTTTGGTTGGTCCTTCTTTGTGTTCTTATTTTTCGGGTCTTCAGTTTGGGGTTGGGGTGTCCGGTGGAGGAGAGGCTATCTTGCATGCCTTGAATCGGTTCATCGAGGCTCGTGGTGGGGATGTGGGGCTTTCTATGTTGCTGGTTGATTTTCAGAATGCTTTCAACCTTGTTGATCGTGTTACCATGCTTATGGAAGTTCGCCGTCGTTGCCCGATTCTTTCCCGTTGGGTGGAGTTCTGTTACTCTCGTCCTGCCCGTCTTTTTTATGGGGAACATTGTCTATGGTCTTGTCAGGGAGTCCAGCAGGGTGATCCTTTGGGCCCCTTGCTTTTCGCTTTGGTTTTGCATCCCTTGGTGTGCAAGATACGGGACTCTTTTGATTTGAGTCTGCAGGCTTGGTACTTGGATGATGGCACCATTGTTGGGGATACTTTGGAGGTGGGGAAGGTGTTGGATTTGATTATGGCAGATGGTCCTCAGTTTGGTCTCCATCTTAATGTCGCTAAGACTGAGGTTTTTTGGCCTACTGAGGATCCCCGGAGTCGCCTTCTTGGTGTTTTCCCTCCTTCTATTGCCCGGCCTTTGCGTGGTGTCTCTGTTTTAGGTGGGCCTGTCAGTACTTGCTCTAGTTTTGGCAGTGAGCTTGTAGCGAAGAGAGTGACTAAGACCATCGAGCTTATGGATTTGGTTGCTAGGATTGAGGACCCGCAATGTGAGTTGCTTCTACTTCGAGCTTGTACTGGTATTTCTAAGCTCTACTTTACCATCCGTACATGTTCGCCGAGAGTCTTTGGGTCTGTTCATCTTCGGTTTGATGCAGCACTTCGTTCTAGCTTGGAACGCATTGTCACCGCGTCTGGGCCAGGTTGTGGGGATTGGCAGTGGCGCCTTGCCACTTTCCCTTTTCATCTTGGTGGTCTAGGTGTTTATGCTGCGGGGGATGTTTTGTACTATGCTTTTTTGGCATCCCGTTTGCAGTCTGCTGCTTTGCAAGCTAAGTTACTACGGCCTTTTGGTATTGTGGATGCTGGTCCTACTTTTGATGATGCCTTGCAGGTGTTTTCGGAGACTACATGTTCTACTTTTTTACGTGATCCTAGTGAAATCGCTGCCCCTAAACTTATGAAAAAATTGGCAGATATATATTTTGCGAGGATTGCTGCCACTGCAGAATCTGTTTACTCTTTGACACCACGTCAGCTTGCATTGTGGAAGTCCCAGCTTGGTGCCCACTCCTCTGATTGGTTGCGTGCGACTCCTATCTCTGGGTTGGGTCAGACTATGAACGGGAGGACTTACCGTAGTGTGCTAGGATATCGTCTGGGTGTTCCTTTATTCGTGGTATCTAGGCCTTGTCCTGCTTGCTCTCGGGTTTTTGCTGATGATATTTACGGGGACCACGCTGTTTCTTGTACTGGCATTGTGGGTGTTAAGCATCGGCATAACCTCGTCCGTGACACCTTATTCGACATCTGCTATAGATCTGGTATTTCTACGGGCAAGGAGGTGAATATCGGTTTAGTTGACGGACAGGGCGGCTCTCTTCGTCCTGCGGATTTGCTGCTCTATTCTTGGGACAGAGGACGTGACGTGTGTGTTGATTTGACTGGGTCCTCTTCCTTGACACAGACTGGGATGACCGATTTTGTGCCGGGACGGGTTGTTACTGATGCTGCGCAGCGCAAGTGTGCTAAGTATAGGGAGTTGTGCGAGGCTGCTGGTTACGGTTTCCTACCCTTCTCATTCTCTTCGCTTGGGGAGTTGGGTTCGGATGCTGTTGACTTGCTGAAGCGGATCCAGAAATTCTCGGTATCTCAGGATGATGGGGCTCGGGTGGCCGCTTATATCTTTACTAGACTTAGTTTTTCTATAGCTAAGGGGGTGGGGGCCCAGATTGTCTCTCGGCTCCCCACCAATTTCTTGTAAACTTTTCATTTTATATTAATGAAAGCTGCGCGCATCTTATAATTAAAAAAAAAAAAAAAAAAAAAAAAAAAAAAAAAAAAAAAAAAATAATAATAATAATAATAATAATAATAATAATAATATATTTTGCGAGGATCCTAGTGAAATCGCTGCCCCCAAACTTATGAAGAAACTGGCAGATATATATTTTGCGAGGATTGCTGCTACTGCAGAATCTGTTTTCTCTTTGACACCGCGCCGGCTTGCGTTATGGAAGTCTCAGCAGGGTACCCACTCCTCTGATTGGTTGCGTGCGGTCCCTATCTCTGGGTTGGGTCAAACTATGAACGGGAGGACTTACCGTAGTGTGCTAGGATATCGTCTGGGTGTTCCTTTATTCGTGGTATCTAGGCCTTGTCCTGCTTGCTCTCGGGTTTTTGCTGATGATATTTACGGGGACCACGCTGTTTCTTGTACTGGCACTGTGGGTGTTAAGCACCGGCATAACCTCGTCCGTGACACCTTATTCGACATCTGCTATAGATCTGGTATTTCTACGGGCAAGGAGGTGGATATCGGTTTAGTTGACGGACAGGGCGGCTCTATTCGTCCTGCGGATTTGCTGCTCTATTCTTGGGACAGAGGACGTGACGTGTGTGTTGATTTGACTGGGTCCTCTCCCTTGACACAGACTGGGATGTCCGATTTTGTGCCGGGACGGGTTGTTACTGATGCTGTGCAGCGCAAGTGTGCTAAGTATAGGGAGTTGTGCGAGGCTGCTGGTTACGGTTTCCTACTCTTCTCATTCTCTTCGCTTGGGGAGTTGGGTTCGGATGCTGTTGACTTGCTGAAGCGGATCCAGAAATTCTCGGTATCTCAGGATGCTGGGGCTCGGGTGGCCGCTTATATCTTTAATAGATTTAGTTTTTCTATAGCTAAGGGGGTGGGGGCCCAGATTGTCTCTCGGCTCCCCACCAATTTCTTGTAAACTTTTCATTTTATTTTAATGAAAGCTGCGCGCATCTTATAATAAAAAAAAAAAAAAAAAAATAAAAAAAAAAAAAAAAAAAAAAAAAAAAAAATAATAATAATAATAATAATATCATAAATCCAAGTATAATAATGGTAAGGGAAAATAAAAGGGTCATCCTATTAAATAAAAGAAACATAAGTTAAAAAAAATAAGATAGATTGATAACAAAAATTATGCGAGAAAAATAAAAAGTTTGTTTTAATTTACTTATTGTGTTTAAACCGATACTCTTTCGCGCATTTTAGCTTTCCGTGTAACACTTCTGTTCTATTTGTATTTTATGTCAAACAGGTTATAAATCAAATGTCTTAGTCGACGTGTCGAAGTATGCCGCATCAAGGATGTCAATTTGATCTTTTAACAGTGCCCAATGTGGAGCATGTAATAGAATATCTTGCATGGTTATTGGTTGGAAACAAATGCTCATTCTCCAATTCGTTTTTCCAACTTCGAATGCTTTCAAGCCTTTAAATCATTTTTTTCCACTAAGTATCCGCTCACCGGCCTGGAGTTGTGTTGTTGGTCGTGCGGTCGGTCTAGGGCGCGCCATTGCGGGTTTTCGCGTTCGGATCAACGCTTGTGGGCTTCTTGGTTTTCGCTGCTGCAGTTTGCCACCACGTCATTCGCATTACTCAGACCCCACGTCACTCACGTCGCCGGTGTGGGTCTTGGTGGTGGTTTGGCTGTCGTGCACTCGTGCCTGGGGTGTGGCTGCCGCGTGTGGGAGAGCGGTTTGGTGTACGGTTGTCGCCTTTCGACCACAGCTGTTGCCGGCCATCGGTGTCGGTCTGTGTGACGGTGTTGTGGTGGTTCTGGGTTGTAGTGTGGAGCCGGTGGTGGCTGGCTTGGGGCGGCAGGTTTCTCGTTTGTTTTTGAATTTTCATTTTTAGGTTTTTTTTTACTTCCTTACACGTGTCCTTATGTGATTGGTTTGGTGTGTTTTCTTACCATGAACGTGCATCGGCTTAGGTTTTTGCTTCTTGCGTGATACTTCTCATTATGCCCGTATTAGTACGTTTTCATTGTCCTTTTTCGTGTATTCATGAGTGTCCGGATGGTCGCGGTAAGGGCCATATAAGGCCGCCTGACAAAAGCATTTTCAGGATCGACACTGTCTTGACGGTGCTATGGGTTTGACGCGTCAAACTCTTACAGATAGTTTGACTGTTTTCTCTAATGCCGAGATTACTTTGAAGCGAATGGGGCTTTGGTTGTGTGGGGAATGCTTTAAAACCCATATCTTTCGCTCTAGGTGTCGGCATGGTCGGGGTGATATAGTTGCGCCTCCGGATTGTGGTGATGGCTTCGTTAGTTTTATTATTCATGGTATCCCTAGACCTCCGGCTCCGTCTCACTCGGTCCTTTCATCTGATGGTGGGGTGGAGTTTACTCAGTGGTCTATTTCTTCGCTTGATCGTTTACTTTCTTTGGGCCTCCGCACCGTGAAATCTATTCCTCCTAAGTGTCGTCTTGGGTTTGCTCGGGTTTTGAAGGGTCCTTGGATGATGTGGCTGACTCCCCTAATGACCTCTCCTGCTGGGTTCGTTTGCTTGTGTTGCCTCTTTGTCTGCTTAAGACCTTTGTTCCTAGGAGTAATCTTGAGTGTAGGACTGCTGTTAGGCAACAGCGTCAGGAGGAGAGTATTAGTAGGGCTATTCTTGCTTGGGGGGTACCTGGAGGGGGTTTGCAGCTTTTGCAGGAGTGTTTGGCTGAGGTTTCTCCTTCGTTTCAGGTGGAGGAGAACCTAGATTTGAGTGAGCTTAACCTCCGCCAATGTCGGCGGAAGATTTGTGATGGCCACTATACTGCTGCTGTTAGGGTGCTTTCTTCCTCTGGCGTAGCCCCCTACTCTGATGCCACTCTTGGGGCTTTGCGAGAGAAGCACCCGGCCGCCCCATCACCTTCCTTGCCTCCTTTGCATGTGAACCATCATTCTCTTATTGCCTCTTCGGCTGTGGTTGTGGATATGATTCGTAGTTTCCCATGTGGCACTTCTTGTGGGAGGGATGGGTTTCGTGCCCAACACCTCATGGATTGCTTGAGTGGCGCTGATGTGGCTATCTCTGATGATCTGATCGCTTCTATTACTAGAGTGGGCAATCTTTTTCTTGAGGGCAGATGTCCACTAGCTCTTGGTGAGTACATTGCCAGCGCTCCACTCACGCCGCTTGTTAAACCTGGTGGTGGTGTTCGTCCTATTGCTGTTGGTACCGTCTGGAGACGTCTTGTTTCTAAGGTAGGTGCTTGTTTGGTTGGTTCTTCTTTGTGTTCTTATTTTGCTGGTCTTCAGTTTGGGGTTGGGGTGTCCGGTGGAGGAGAGGCTGTCTTGCATGCCTTGAATCGGTTCATTGAGGCTCGTGGTGGGGATGTGGGGCTTTCTATGTTGCTGGTTGATTTCCAGAATGTTTTCAACCTTGTTGATCGTGTCACCATGCTTCTAGAAGTTCGCCGTCGTTGCCCGATTCTTTCCCGTTGGGTGGAGTTCTGTTACTCTAGTCCTACCCGTCTTTTTTATGGGGAACATTGTCTGTGGTCTTGTCAGGGAGTCCAGCAGGGTGATCCTTTGGGACCCTTGCTTTTCGCTTTGGTTTTGCATCCCTTGGTGTGCAAGATACGAGACTCTTTTGATTTGAGTGTGCAGGCTTGGTACTTAGATGATGGCACCATTGTAGGGGATACTTTGGAGGTTGGGAAGGTTTTAGATTTGATTATGGCAGATGGCCCTCAGTTTGGTCTCCATCTTAATGTCGCTAAGACTGAGGTTTTTTGGCCTACTGAGGATCCCCGGAGTCGACTCCCTGGTGTTTTCCCTCCTTCCATTGCCCGGCCTTTGCGTGGTATTTCTGTTTTGGGTGGGCCTGTCAGTACTTGCTCTAGTTTTGGCAGTGGGCTTGTGGCGAAGAGAGTGACTAAGACCATCGAGCTGATGGATTTAGTTGCTAGGATTGAGGACCGCAATGTGAGTTGCTTCTGCTTAGAGCTTGTACGGGTATATCTAAGCTCTACTTTACCCTCCGTACATGTTCCCCGGGGATCTTTGGGTCTGTCCATCTTCGTTTTGATGCAGCTCTTCGTTCTAGCTTGGAACGTATTGTCACCGCGTCTGGGCCTGGTTTTGGGGATTGGCAGTGGCGCCTTGCCACTTTCCCTTTTCATCTTGGTGGGCTCGGTGTTTATGCTGCCGGGGATGTTTTTCATTATACTTTTCTAGCGTCCCGTTTGCAGTCTGCTGATTTGCAGGCTAAGCTACTTCGGTTTTCAGGTATTGTGGATTCTGTTCCTACTTTCGACGATGCCTTGCGGGTGTTCTCTGAGACTACAGGTTCTTCCTTTTTACGTGATCCTAGTGAAATCGCTGTCCCTAAACTTATGAAGAAACTGGGAGATATATATTTTGCGAGGATTGCTGCTACTGCAGAATCTGTATTCTCTTTGACACCGCGCCAGCTTGCGTTATGGAAGTCTCAGCAGGGTGCCCACGCCTCTGATTGGTTGCGCGCGGTTCCTATCTCTGGGTTGGGTCAGACTATGAACCGGAGGACTTACCGTAGTGTACTGAGGTATCACTTTGGTGTCCCGTTATTCACGGTATCTAGCCCTTGTCCTGCTTGCTCTCGGATTTTTGCTGATGATGTGTATGGGGACCACGCTGTTTCTTGTACTGGTACTGTGGGGGTTAAGCATCGGCATAACCTCGTTCGTGACACCTTATTCGACATATGCTATAGGTCTGGTATTTCTTCGGGCAAGGAGGTTGATATCGGTTTGGTTCACGGGCATGGCGGATCTCTTCGACCTGCGGATTTGCTACTTTATTCGTGGGACAGAGGGCGTGATGTGTGTGTTGATTTGACAGGGTCTTCCCCCTTGACTCAGACTGGGATGTCTGATTTTGTGCCAGGACGGGTTGTTGCTGATGCTGCTCAGCGCAAATGTGCTAAGTATAGGGATTTATGCGCGACTGCTGGCTATGGTTTCCTACCTTTCTCTTTCTCTTCGCTTGGGGAGCTGGGCTCGGATGCTGTTGACTTGCTTAAGCGGATCCAGAAATTCTCGGTATCTCAGGATGCTGGGGCTCGGGTGGCCGCTTATATCTTTACTAGGCTTAGTTTCTCTATAGCTAAGGGGGTGGGGGCCCAGATTGTCTCTCGGCTCCCCACCAACTTCTTGTAAACTTTACATTTTATTTTAATGAAAGCTGCGCGCATCTTATTAAAAAAAAAAAAAAAAAAAATAATAATAATAATCTCGGCTCCCTCTCTCTAGTTCTTCTCTCTATTATTCTCTCTGAAAGTGCGATTTAGAGTGGTCCACTCATTCCGTCGCCATGCCGAGGGGCCGGCCGCCCAAACTTCAGGCCGCCGCTCGTCCACCCAAAGCTTCTGAGGCATCTGCGGAGGATACTAATTTGGTAGAGGCTTCGTTGAATCGTACACCTAGGTCTGCGAATTTGGGGGATTTCCTTCAATTGGGATCTTCAAAATTGGGGCAATTGCAGGCATCTCAACCGACGCAGGGCAAGGATTCTTCCTTAGCATCTGGTTCAGGTTTGATTTCTTCTTCTCCCTCTTTACCTAAGGAGAAGAGTCCGGTTATTCCTGTGGTTTCAAAGGTTACTCCGGTGATTGATGTCCCGGTGAAGCCTTCTTTTTCTAAAGTTCTTAAGTCATCTGGTAAGGGTATGTCCTTGAAGTATGTTAAGCCTTCTTTAGATGCTGTTGTGATTGAATCTCAGGACATTGTGGAGGAAATTGATTATTGGAAGTATACGCTTGTTGGGACAGTCATGGGTCGTCGTACCTCTATTGTTGAGCTTAATACTCTGGTTGTGAAACATTGGGGGCAGATCTCTACTCCTGAAATTCTGTATTTCTCTAAGGGTTGGTTTTATTTTCGCTTTCTCTCTCAGGAAGACATGACCAGTATTCTTTCTGAATCCTGGAATCTTAATGGCTTCCCTCTTGTGTTTAAGACTTGGACTCCCACTGTGGCTGCTGAGCTTGACGCTGTCACTGTGGTTCCTGTATGGGTTTTGTTCCCTAACCTTGACCCTTGCTTTTGGTCAAGTACTGCTCTTAGTAAGGTTGCTAGTTTTGTGGGTAGACCTATTTGTGCTGATGAGACTACTACAAATAAGTCTAAAATTGCATTTGCTCGAGTTTTGGTGGAAGTTGATATCTCCAAAGAACTCCCCGGAGCAATGGCTCTTCAGACACCTTATAGAGGGAGGATTTTGCAGAAAATTGATTATGAATGGGTGCCTTTTTACTGTCAAACTTGTAAAAAGGTAGGTCATACTAAAGAGAAATGCACTAGGAATGTTGTGAAGAAGGTTTTTAAGCCTGTACAGCAGATAGCTGTGGTCAAACCAGTTGTCTCTACTCAGCAGGATGAGGAAGGGTTTGTCTCTGTTCAGGTTAAAAGTAAGTCTGCCCCTCATATTGAACCATTGGTTACTGGTCGGTTCTGTCGCGGTCCCGAAACAAAAATAATTTACCCAGACTAGGCTAACAACATAAGGAATGTAATTAGGGAAGTAGGGTGTCGATCCTCAGGGAGTACGTGTTACTTATGAATTGCTATGGATTGGTTTTCATTTAAAATCGAGTCACTTGAGTTGTTTTTCTAAACTACTAACATAAAATAAAATGACAAATATGTAAATGACAATATGTAAATGACAAATATGAAAATTGCAAAACAAAAACCCAGAACAGAAGACTTACCCGATCGGGTTGTCACGTACCCGATCGGGGAAACCCTATGATCTGAATATTAACAACTAAATTCTATCTAAAGACGATATTTAAATAACAATATTGGAAGTCTAACTAACTAAACTAATTAACCAGGGAATAACAATAATAAAAACTATCTAGGAATGGAGATAAAAAGACGATAAACTAACTTGATAACGGTAAAGTAAACTATCTAATAATAGAAATAAAAAGACAATAAAATAAACTATCTGAAACGATAAAGTAAACTAACTAATCAAGTTGATATAGATAAAGAGAAATACATGTAAAATTAATTAAAAGTTTCATAGATACCAATATTAGAATTACTTATGATTGTCTAGGCCTTGTAGCGGTATATTCCTTCCGGATTCGTACCGACCTTTTAGTGGGTCCTAACGTCCTTTCAGCATGGTTAAGTCACTAAACCCCTATTGATAGTCCTAATTCCTATCCCAACTCTCGTTATAAAGATAGAAATGACTAATACAAACAATTGCTTATGGCCACTAAACAAAGTTATAGAATTTGACACGACCAAAGGAAGAAACAATTTAGATGGTTCAATTGGTAACTACTCTTCTTATAATTCATTTAACTCGTAAATCATTTCAAATATTACAACTCTATTTATTTTATTTACACAATGATAATTTTACAATATTAGAATTAATCTAATCTATGTGATTATGTGATTAAGTAATTAGCAAGAAAAAGATGTATGAGATTAAACTATGAAATATAAATACTAAAGTGATCATGGTGATTATGTTAACAATGATTCTAATGACAATTTTTAGGATTATATGATTAAGTAAATTATAACGTGACATGCTAAATAATACTTTGGTTCTAACTAGATTAATTTTAGGTTGATTTCCTAATAACAACAATATTATAAAAATGATACTAGTGAGGTTATAGTTCATGATGATTTAAAATTGCATAAGTAAATCAAGATTAGAGAATTACCAAGTCGGAATATGAGTATATAAGAACAAAAGTAAGAACAAATACCCAACCAAATAACAAAAGCTAAGTAAACACTAGGGAAATACTAAGAAAACTTTAAAAACTTGTAAGAAAGTGTGCTAAAAGAAATGATAATAGATTATTAGATTATTGTAAAAGTTGATGATAAAAAGATATGTTATTGTGTGTGATGATCATTGGCTTTTATAAGGCTGCATGGCTGCTGATCCTTCGTGCAAATTCGTACCCTAGTCAAAGCATTAAACCACCCATTTAAGCTCGGACTGAAGAAGAGCCAAGTAACGTCTTCTTGCAGAAATACCCGATCGGGTAACAGGTAATCCGATCGGGTTTTTGTGTAAGTCGGATTTTCCGTCTTTTCATCTTAGGCACGGAATCCTATGCCTTAGTCTTTTGTCAATGCATTACGGAATTGGGCTTGGGCTGATCTTCTCTTGACTTGGGCTTGGGCTGATCTTCTCTTGACTTGGGTTGAGTTTTCTTTTAAAGTTCAAAGCCAAAATCCAAATTGAGTCCATTCGAGGAAAGATGTAGCGGAATCGTAATCAAATCGTGAACTGGCTATCATCAATTCCTTAAAAACTCGTATCCTAGTGTCTTTGCTCCATAAAGTAGGAAAATATAGCAAAACCGCTTCATTTCCTATAAAACGAGTCAAAACAAGCAAAACAACTAGAATAGCAATATTAGCTCGTTAATCACTTAACAAAGTGCATAAATCGTATGGAAATCGAGCTAAAACGGGGGATAAATCAGTACAAAATATCACTTATCAAACTCCCCCAAGCTAAACCCTTGCTTGTCCTCAAGCAAACATAACAATCAAAACTAGGACAAGGGTAGCTAACAATGATCAATATATCATACAAATCTCAAAAAAAGTAAGCTCTTAATAAGTAGATGAATCATAAGCCCGTTACAACAAGGGCGAAGGAAAGTGCGAATCATGTTTTAGATTTACATAACGGCGCAGCATAGAAAATATTCTTTGGACCTTTTCACCTCTTGCATTATCTTTTTGACAATGGACTCTCACGATACACTCTTCACTCAAATTTTTGTAAAATAGGAAATATTGGTTCAAATTTGAAGTGACACTCACCTATCTACAACTTATAAGAATGTGCCCGCAGTCTAGTATGGTAGACAATCCAAAATCATTAAGTAAAACTAATCATGATCAAATTATAATGTAAGAAGCACTTTGTAAAGTAAAGAAGAGGCTTGGGAAATTTGGGTAAGAAAGTGGACAAATGAATTTGGTCATGTGGAGCTTAAAGTTAAGCT
>JAIUZE010047280.1:0-17534 GCA_022085475.1 Heliosperma pusillum | reverse complement strand
TGATATCGGTTTGGTTCACGGGCATGGCGGATCTCTTCGACCTGCGGATTTGCTACTTTATTCGTGGGACAGAGGGCGTGATGTGTGTGTTGATTTGACAGGGTCTTCCCCCTTGACTCAGACTGGGATGTCTGATTTTGTGCCAGGACGGGTTGTTGCTGATGCTGCTCAGCGCAAATGTACTAAGTATAGGGATTTATGCGCGACTGCTGGTTATGGTTTCCTACCCTTCTCTTTCTCTTCGCTTGGGGAGCTGGGCTCGGATGCTGTTGACTTGCTTAAGCGGATCCAGAAGTTCTCGATATCTCAGGATGCTGGGGCTCGGGTGGCCGCTTATATCTTTACTAGGCTTAGTTTCTCTATAGCTAAGGGGGTGGGGGCCCAGATTGTCTCTCGGCTCCCCACCAACTTCTTGTAAACTTTACATTTTATTTTAATGAAAGCTGCGCGCATCTTATTAAAAAAAAAAAAAAAAAAAATAATAATAATAATCTCGGCTCCCTCTCTCTAGTTCTTCTCTCTATTATTCTCTCTGAAAGTGCGATTTAGAGTGGTCCACTCATTCCGTCGCCATGCCGAGGGGCCGGCCGCCCAAACTTCAGGCCGCCGCTCGTCCACCCAAAGCTTCTGAGGCATCTGCGGAGGATACTAATTTGGTAGAGGCTTCGTTGAATCGTACACCTAGGTCTGCGAATTTGGGGGATTTCCTTCAATTGGGATCTTCAAAATTGGGGCAATTGCAGGCATCTCAACCGACGCAGGGCAAGGATTCTTCCTTAGCATCTGGTTCAGGTTTGATTTCTTCTTCTCCCTCTTTACCTAAGGAGAAGAGTCCGGTTATTCCTGTGGTTTCAAAGGTTACTCCGGTGATTGATGTCCCGGTGAAGCCTTCTTTTTCTAAAGTTCTTAAGTCATCTGGTAAGGGTATGTCCTTGAAGTATGTTAAGCCTTCTTTAGATGCTGTTGTGATTGAATCTCAGGACATTGTGGAGGAAATTGATTATTGGAAGTATACGCTTGTTGGGACAGTCATGGGTCGTCGTACCTCTATTGTTGAGCTTAATACTCTGGTTGTGAAACATTGGGGGCAGATCTCTACTCCTGAAATTCTGTATTTCTCTAAGGGTTGGTTTTATTTTCGCTTTCTCTCTCAGGAAGACATGACCAGTATTCTTTCTGAATCCTGGAATCTTAATGGCTTCCCTCTTGTGTTTAAGACTTGGACTCCCACTGTGGCTGCTGAGCTTGACGCTGTCACTGTGGTTCCTGTATGGGTTTTGTTCCCTAACCTTGACCCTTGCTTTTGGTCAAGTACTGCTCTTAGTAAGGTTGCTAGTTTTGTGGGTAGACCTATTTGTGCTGATGAGACTACTACAAATAAGTCTAAAATTGCATTTGCTCGAGTTTTGGTGGAAGTTGATATCTCCAAAGAACTCCCCGGAGCAATGGCTCTTCAGACACCTTATAGAGGGAGGATTTTGCAGAAAATTGATTATGAATGGGTGCCTTTTTACTGTCAAACTTGTAAAAAGGTAGGTCATACTAAAGAGAAATGCACTAGGAATGTTGTGAAGAAGGTTTTTAAGCCTGTACAGCAGATAGCTGTGGTCAAACCAGTTGTCTCTACTCAGCAGGATGAGGAAGGGTTTGTCTCTGTTCAGGTTAAAAGTAAGTCTGCCCCTCATATTGAACCATTGGTTACTGGTCGGTTCTGTCGCGGTCCCGAAACAAAAATAATTTACCCAGACTAGGCTAACAACATAAGGAATGTAATTAGGGAAGTAGGGTGTCGATCCTCAGGGAGTACGTGTTACTTATGAATTGCTATGGATTGGTTTTCATTTAAAATCGAGTCACTTGAGTTGTTTTTCTAAACTACTAACATAAAATAAAATGACAAATATGTAAATGACAATATGTAAATGACAAATATGAAAATTGCAAAACAAAAACCCAGAACAGAAGACTTACCCGATCGGGTTGTCACGTACCCGATCGGGGAAACCCTCTGATCTGAATATTAACAACTAAATTCTATCTAAAGACGATATTTAAATAACAATATTGGAAGTCTAACTAACTAACCTAATTAACCAGAGAATAACAATGATAAAAACTATCTAGGAATGGAAATAAAAAGACGATAAACTAACTTGATAACGGTAAAGTAAACTATCTAATAATAGAAATAAAAAGACAATAAAATAAACTATCTGAAATGATAAAGTAAACTAACTAATCAAGTTGATATAGTGAAAGAGAAATACATGTAAAATTAATTAAAAGTTTCATAGATACCAATATTAGAATTACTTATGATTGTCTAGGCCTTGTAGCGGTATATTCTTTCCGGATTCGTACCGACCTTTTAGTGGGTCCTAACGTCCTTTCAGCATGGTTAAGTCACTAAACCCCTATTGATAGTCCTAATTCCTATCCCAACTCTCGTTATAAAGATAGAAATGACTAATACAAACAATTGCTTATGACAACTAAACAAAGTTATAGAATTTGACACGACCAAAGGAAGAAACAAGTTAGACGGTTCAATTGGTAACTACTCTTCTTATAATTCATTTAACTCGTAATTCATTTCAAATATTACAACTCTATTTATTTTATTTACACAATGATAATTTTACAATATTAGAATTAATCTAATCTATGTGATTATGTCATTAAGTAGATTAGCAAGAAAAAGATGTATGAGATTAAACTATGAAATATAAATACTAAAGTGATCATGGTGATTATGTTAACAATGATTCTAATGACAATTTTTAGGATTATATGATTAAGTAAATTATAACGTGACATGCTAAATAATACTTTGGTTCTAACTAGATTAATTTTAGGTTGATTTCCTAATAACAACAATATTATAAAAATGATACTAGTGAGGTTATAGTTCATGATGATTTAAAATTGCATAAGTAAATCAAGATTAGAGAATTACCAAGTCGGAATATGAGTATATAAGAACGAAAGTAAGAACAAATACCCGACCAAATAACAAAAGCTAAGTAAACACTAGGGAAATACTAAGAAAACTATAAAAATTTGTAAGAAAGTGTGCTAAAAGAAATGATAATAGATTACTAGATTATTGTAAAAGTTGATGATAAAAAGATATGTTATTGTGTGTGATGATCATTGGCTTTTATAAGGCTGCATGACTGCTGATCCTTCGTGCAATTCGTACCCTAGTCAAAGCATTAAACCACCCATTTAAGCTCGGATTGAAGAAGAGCCAAGTAACGTCTTCTTGCAGAAATACCCGATCGGGTAACAGGTAATCCGATCGGGTTTTTGTGTAAGTCGGATTTTCCGTCTTTTCATCTTAGGCACGAAATCCTATGCCTTAGTCTTTGGTCAATGCATTACGGAATTGGGCTTGGGCTGATCTTCTCTTGACTTAGGTTGAGTTTTCTTTTAAAGTTCAAAGCCAAAATCCAAATTGAGTCCATTCGAGGAAAGATGTAGCGGAATCGTAATCAAATCGTGAACTGGCTATCATCAATTCCTTAAAAACTCGTATCCTAGTGTCTTTGCTCCATAAAGTAGGAATATATAGCAAAACCGCTTCATTTCCTATAAAACGAGTCAAAACACGCAAAACAACTAGAATAACAATATTAGCTCGTTAATCACTTAACAAAGTGCATAAATCGTATAGAAATCGAGCTAAAACGGGGGATAAATCAATACAAAATATCACTTATCAAACTCCCCCAAGCTAAACCCTTGCTTGTCCTCAAGCAAATATAACAATCATAACTAGGACAAGGGTAGCTAACGATGATCAATCTATCATACAAATCTAAAAAAGTAAGCTCTTACAAGTAGATGAATCATAAACCCACAGCAACAAGGGCGAAAGAAAAATGCGAAACATGGTTGAGATTTACATAACGGCGCAGCATAGAAAATATTCTTCGGACCTTTTCAGCTCTTGCATGATCTTTTTGACAATGGACTCTCACGGTACACTCATCACTCAAATTTTTTTGTAAAATAGGAAACATTGGTTCAAATTTGAAGTGACACTCACCTATCTACAACTTATAAGAATGTGCCCGCAGTCTAGTATGGTAGACAATCCAAAATCATTAAGTAAAACTAATCATGATCAAATTATAATGTAAGAAGCACTTTGTAAAGTAAAGAAGAGGCTTGGGAAATTTGGGTAAGAAAGTGGACAAATGAATTTGGTCATGTGGAGCTTAAAGTTAAGCTAGTAATAACCAAATGTGTAGTGGATACTCAATCCAAATCATACCAATTCCCATCGACAAAAGTCAAAGCCAAAAGCAGCATATTGGCTTATTAAACATTAGAATCAAGATACGACTTCTCACAATTTTCTTTCTTTTCATTCATTCCATGGAAGTGTTTTTCCTCTTTTTCTTTATTTTTCCTTTTTTCCTTTTGAGCTTTCAATTTCATTTTTCATTTTTCTTTTCTCAACATTTCTCAAAGCTCTTTTTTTTTCCTTTTTCTTTTTGACATCAAAACCCGGAAATCAGTAATCCCGAGACAGCTCACACCAAATGTTGGCATTATCATAATATCGCAAAATCATAGAACACCCCTACACATATAGTTGGTTACTAGCTCAACAAGGGTAGGCAAAGTTATAATGTAGCTAGAAAGAAGGGTGTTTTAGTGAAATGTGAACAAGAGATTGAATGGCTTCAAAATGTAGATCATGACAGTAATACTTATAGACAATGGAATAAAAACCATACTTATGCGTTTTGATGTAACACAGACTATAAGGAGAAACTACTCACTCCTAAACTGGGATCGGGTTCAGATGTACCGACCACTGGAGGCTCTACCTTACAATATGAGTAGCTTGCTAGAGTCAAGATCAAGCTTAATTAAGTCCAAATGCAATTTCCTACCTACTGTGTACAAGACATCCCCATGAATGCATAATTCCTCATAATAAAACGAAACATCAGCTTATAAAAACTATAAAATGAGAAATGTAAGATGGAAACGATCTTTTCTTTTTGATTTTTTCAATTTTTTCAATAAACTAAAAAGAAACTAAGAAAATAAAAAGAAAATAAACTAAAAAGAAAACTAAAAATCTAAATGCAATCCTAAATGCAGTTCCTAAATGCAAATCCTCCCCCAAGCTAAAACTTCACATTGTCCTCAATGTGCATGTAATTATAACAGAAACAAACCGAGAAACGGCTAATAGCACATGTAACAGAGAAATAATATGAAATTCTAATGGGAAAAGGGGCTTAAAAAGAAAACTAAAAATGTGAAAAATAAAGAAAAGAAAAGAAATAAAATTCTTACAAAATGGTTAGCCTCCCCCAAGCTAGTATGAACAAGGGGAGCTCATCATCAAATCACAAAGGCCACCAGCCACGACCTCTCCTCTCAGAAGGAGGTGGCTCGGGTGCGGATCCAGAAGCATCTGCATAGTGGGTATCATCTACAGAATGATAACTACCACGAGAAGGAAAGATCCCGGTTGGGTTGCTGGCTCCAAAGGTCTGATACTCTTCCACTTGGTGATCAGGAAAATCACCTCCATACCCTTCAAACCTCTCTACGCCATAGTCGGTTCCACAATAATCCGGTCCGGTTCGCGGCACACCTGCACCATAAGCAGCACCATATATACCTCCCCTCGAGCCAAGTATAAAAAGACGGGTGGGGGCCCTCGGGTCTAATCACACCTTGCCTAGCAAAGTGGTCATATATGGGGTAAAAAGCAAGCTGTTGGTCGGACTGAATCCTATTGACAGACAATGTTAAAGCTTCAAACATGGCGGCTACATCGCCCTCAGCATGGGTCGAGTGAGAGGATGATCCAACCTCAGGGCGGCTGGATCTAAGCTGAACAGGGGGGTCAATGAGAGTAATATCCCCAACAGGAAGGTAGTAGGTAGGTCGAGGTAAGATAGCCTCACCCTCTTGAAGTGGAGGTCGAAGAAATGGAATTTGCTCTAACTCGGCGGTCAACTTGACCGAATCACGGCCATCAATCCTCCAAATCATATGGGGGTGAGAAGCGCGAAACCAGTTGAGCTGAACAAAGTATGCATAATCTAACCCATTTCCCATCTCGGTGGGAGGTGTAGTCAATGCCCGAAGGTTGGTGGTGGCTTGGTTAAAGCCACAAACTCTCATAGCTAGGTGAGTAATAAGACCTCCATAGACAATGGCTGTGTTCTTGGGATTAACAGCTTTGCTCAACTGAACAGCAAAATGATACGGGACACTAATAGACCATGGTACACTACCATCCACATTCAAAAATCCTCCCAGCATTTCTAACTCTACTCGTCTCACCAAATGAGGTTCAGCACGACCCAAAAAGGTCCATCCCATGAATCTTTGCCAGATTCTAATGGCGGGATGATGTATATGTTGGTGTGGGACATGGTCCCCACGAGAGACAGGGTAAGTCGAAATAGCACTCCAAAGCAGGCTAACATCAAAGCCTTCCGGAGGTGAGATAACAGTGTTTGCAGTGGTGAGACCAAAATAACTAGCAAAGTGCTCCAAGTTCATACTATAATCATCATTGAACAAACGAAACCGAACTTGGGGCATAGTGTTTCTATTTCTAGACCGATGCAACTCGAAAGAGCTCAAAAATTCAAGAGTTAATTGGGGGAAAGTCTCATAGCTAAAGTTCATGCTAGCACTCATACTTAGACCCCTAAACAACACTTTAACATGCTCATGAAGTTTCATATGCCTTAAAGAAGAAACATTGAGGAACTTTGTAGCCCTCATACCTTTGCTTTTTAGAACGCACCATTTTTGCCATTGCTCCTGTGAGCTAAATTGTACATCCAGGAAACTAGGATCATGCATAGCATTCCCTTGATTTTTGGGTTGTTCATTAGCATCAAGCATTTCAATATCCTCCTCTTGTGCTCTACTACTCTCTCCTTGAGTGGAGGTTTTTGCCCTCTTTGATTTCCTTAGTAAAGGTGCCATTTTCTACAAATAACTAGTATTAAAATACTTCATTTGTAAACACAATTTGATAGCATAAGTGTTATAATACTAAGCTTTAAGCACAAATTTAAGTATAGTGACCCTAGTAAAACATTGTCATGCTATCTTTTAAGCACAAATGGATGTTATAAGCTTAGCAATATGTCAATTAGGTGAGCAACATATACTTGAATGAATTTGGCTACTACCTAAAGGTACCAATGCTAACTTAACATGACAAGGTCATAAGTGCATAGTATAAAGCATGAATTCAAGCATCATACTATCACTTAAACAAAAGTTCTTAGCATAAAGTAAAGATGAGCATCCAAATTAGCAAATAAACATCCAAATCAAAGTAATCATCCTAATTAATCACTAGAATTCACTCTATAGCATGTAAGAATCATTAGAAATCCAATTTAAACAAGTTTTGCAATCAAAATCAAGAACCCCCAAATTGGAGTTAGGGTTTGTTTATGTAACAACCCGAAAAGTACCCGATTTTTCTAGTAAAAATATTTACTAACACTTTTCAGTATAACTTAAGTTTTTAAAATAGGAATTTTTGTTCCGAGTCTTATTTTGAAATTCCGCGTTCGTATTTGGAATTTTTGAGAGATTTCATGAAAAGACCGTTTTTAGTCATCTTTGACTTTTCTTGACTTTTAAGTCGTCTTTGACTTTTCTTGACTTTTTTAAAAGTCGTCATTGACTTTTCTTGACTTTTAAGTCGTCCTAAACTTTTCTTGACTTTTAAGTCATCTTCGACTTTTCTCGACTTTTCAGTCAACTTTGACTTCCGTTGACTTTTTCCCGACTCGCCTCATAAGTTTGAGGACCGAAATTTTATTTAAAAAAAATAATATTTGTGATTTATTTTTATTTAGATTTATTAAGATTTATCATAATTTAATATAATTATTTTGAATTTATTCGGAATTTAAAGAATAACTTTTACGGTTTTTAACCGAGCGTCATTTAACTATTCCCGAGTCATCGCAAATCCCGTAACAAAATCGAAACTCGACTTTGGCATGAGTCACCCGCCCATGTCATCGCTTTCCACTCACAATTAGATATTTTAATTATTTTGATTAAACTAATCAAAATATCTAGATATTTATTTACTTTATCGATCCGTCAACGAAGATTACGCAAATCGCTCAAAAACAGACCGATTCCTCACCATACCACACGGCTCCTTTAGTCCTCTAATAGGGCTTGATATTTTCATTTCTTTGGATTATAATATCATAATATCTAGATATTTGATGTAATTAACTTTATCGTTAATTATATTTAATCGTTTACCGTAAAATAATTATTAAACGCGAGTCAATTACGTAACAACAATTTCAAAACCCGACTCTTTATTTTGTCTATATTTACACGGCTCATCCACCACTCTTACTCACTAACAACTTTTCATTTTTCAACAAATCAAATTAAGATCTAAATATCACTTTATTCATCGTTCTTCATTTGTTCATCGTGTTCTTCAATTGTTCTTCATCGTTCTTGAGCAAAACCTTCATAAAATCTTCATTTCTTATTTAAATCCGTCCTAACTTATATTTCTAGACTCTCCTCTTTGCTCCTCATCTTCACGTACGGTTTTATTTCAATTCCGACAAAATCGTTTTCAACACTTTAATTATGGAAAATCATATTTTTGTTCTAATAATGTTTTCCTTGTTATTTCTTATAGGGGAAGTTTTTGAAGACGAGTTTGGAGACTCGTATATTTTGGGTGAAGATTAGTAGGAGGGATTCTTGGTTTATACTTCTTATTTTGATGCTAATTGTCTTGTCTAGCTAAGGTAACGATTCCGAGTTACTCGACGGATATATGTTACATAGCTTTTGTTTTCTTTAGTTTTTGGTTCATCTTTAGTTTTTTGTTCATATTATTATTTTTATGATTTTTAGTTAGTAACATGATAGGTTGTTAATTTTATTATGTTGTAGGAATTTATAAATATGTTGGTGTTCTTGTTATATTTTTATGATTTCTTCATGATGATGATTTTTGTATGTTGGATGGTTAAATTGGTTGTTAAAATGGGTGTTGTTAATTAAAAACATGTTAGAATTAATTCGGAAAAAAGGGGTTGTTGTTGTGGTGGTTGAACCGTGAGGAAAGGCTGAGAACCGGACCCAAACCAGGCCGGTTCAAGCCGGTTCAGGCCCGGTCCAGGCCGGTCTGGGCTGGTTCATGGTGGGTCCGGGTTTTGGGTTTTGGGTTGTGTCGATGTTTGATTGTTATGTTGTTGTTTTGACGGGTTTTAATTATGTTAAAGCATGCGGGAAATAATTAGAAACGGTTTTTAGTAAAATCGTTAAAAAGGCCAAAACAGGCCCAAATCTGTCCGTGGGGCCCAGTCCAGGCCGTGTCATGTTGGCCCAAAAATCAGCCCGTGGGTCCTACTTTGGGACTTGTGACGGTTTTTGAGTTATCGTCATTTTTATCGCGTTTTGTAATAATTAGCAAGCGAGAAATATAATAAGTAAAATATTTAATTAAAAAGGTTTTTCATTAAATTATTATTTCTCACATGTTAGAAATTATAAGACGAAATCGTAGTTTAATTTAATATCCTTTAAGTCAAGCGGGTTTTGGTATGAGATAATAATTCACCTGTTAGAAGTTAATAAAATAACATGTAATGAATATGTTGACTTTTATGTCTAAGTCTATGTGGTAAAGACTCTGTTTCTAGCCGGTTTGATCAAACGGGTTTGGTCAAACTAAGATCTAGTCAGCCCCGTTTTGACTGATGACCCTTCGCGGGACTCGGGTCGGGGATTTGTCTTCAAGTAAGGTTTTATTTAATTAATGAATTAGCCTTAGTAGATATGAGGCGATATGATATTTGATTATTATTTATCTGCAATTAGTCACATGATAGGATGTTTTTTCCGTGACTGTTTGATTATATGGTTGGTGTCGTGTTGACTAAGTACCCATAGAGAATTATGAGTATATGGCGTCGTGACCATTCTAATTCTAAATGAGTATCTTGGACCATGACATTGATAGGCCTTACTATCTTTAACGAGTATATGTTCACTGCTTGATAGCTTTTGTGTCCCGGCTTGGTGGGTTTATATCCAAGTCGGGGCATGGCATCCTAAGAGTTCCGCTTTGGGAAGGGAGCCAGCTTAAGTACTAGCCCTCTCTGCTTAGGGGGTCGCCTAGTAGAGTTTCTCATAGACGGTTATGTCATGGGACGGGGAAGGGAATAGCTGTTGTCGCTAGGTCTGATCAGTCTAGGACTAGGATGTTTTCCTACCTTGTGGTATAGCCTCGAGTTACAGAAGTCTTCTATTGACTGTGCTAAGAACTTATGCCTGTTTGTAGAAGTATTGGTCTTTCATGTTTGTATGATTCTATGAGTTTGAGAAGGTGAGATGCAAGCCGGCTAAGATTGATAGAGTTTGGATTCCCGATTGTTAACTGATTCACATGATTACGTGTTGATTAGGGTTTGAGTGTATCAGGGCCATGTGACATGGTAACCGCTGAGCCAGCATACCAGCTTCCCTACCTCGGGTTATAGTTTATTATCGGTTTCACATGATAGCTTTCATATGCTAGGTTATATGTTAGTTATTTGTTTCATAACATGAAAAGCATATCTTATATGTTAAGTTTGTATTTTCCATATACATTGCTTTTATGTTATTCATGTTTAATTAAACTCGACATTTCGTGGCTGGGAGAACTCGGAGTTACTCCCCACTGACTGTGGCTTCCGTGTTTATATTTAATGCGGTTGGCAGGTTTGTGATGCATACTTGGGTACATAGACGAGCTAGCGAGCGAAGTATTTACCTTGGACCTATATTCGGTTCATAGTTTGTATATTATTATACACTCTTTTATTTCCGTAGTTATACGGGAGATATGTCTCCCGTCTTGTATATTTCTTTTGTAGAATATTATTTCCGTTTTGTAATGACCCTTTTTATTTTATGACACCTTCGTTATGTTTTTATTATCTTTTATGTATTTAAATAATTTTTTTCTTTCCGCAAATTTGAGGGTGTCACAGTGCATATATAAATATACATGTGAATTACGAAAAGGATAGATATGCAATTCGATATTTAAGATATAGGCACATGAAGTACAAAACCGTAGCCATCATGTTATAGACAAACTCGGAGAAGACACCCTTAGGCAACTATATACTCACTAGGGCTTACATCTCACCGTTAGCGGCATATACTTGATAAGATAGTGACTCGACATAAAAACCACGTAAATCATCTATTTCATGCAAGAGTCCAACTCAATGTTCACGTATAATTCAACTTACGAACAACCATCCAATCATATGAATATAACAACATATTCTCTCACGGTTAATGGCACGCACTAGCATTATGTACAATAGCAAGACAAGCCAATGGAAGCCCATGGGATAAGACGTTTCCCGGAACCGTATACGATAAGACGTTTCGTATACTCATGACCTAGACAAACATGTTCACGGGATAAGACATTTCCCGGAATCGTGTACGATAAGACGTTTCGTACATACAAGACTCTAATCCTCTCGGTAGGACGACGATAATAATACGATCCTAGTCTAAACCTGACCAGACTCTCGGAATAAGACATATCCCGATTCGACATGTGTTATGACGTTCCACATCCAAGACTCGAACATACAAAGACGTCGAGTACCCCAAATTCGGCTAAACCACACGAAAGAGGCAGAAAGAGATCTATAGTCAAAAGTCAAGCTAGTACGCTACATGCAATGACACCACCTCGCAAGGATACAACATTTGACGGTCGGGTCGATCAACGCATTGTGTTCGCCTCCTAACAACGTCGTGATATCCCTACTAACCAAATGCACAACGGCATAACGGTTAGACTTCACCACTCCGACATTTAAGTCTAACGGTTAATAAAGTATGACCGGGGAATGAGAGTTCATAGCACTCACCAGTTTGTGCTTAAATCAAAACATAGGTAAAACCGACTCAAAGAGGGACATACTAAAAACTGTCACCAAACATGGGAATAGGGCATTATATAAATGTAACTGTGATAAACATGAATTAATACATGATACATAATCATTAGACCAAATTTAAGAAGCATAGTAAATAAGAAACATAGATCTCATCTCAAAACAACAAGTTTGGAAACTAACTAAAATAAGGGTCCACTTCAAACGGTCATAACTAGAGTTCTAGATATGAAAATGAAGAAATTCCAGATGGAAGTGATAGCTTCTCCTCTTACGGTTCCAACGGCAGGTCACACGCCCCAAACGGACAAGTATTGAAGAAGATATGACCATTTTACGAAAAAGGGTCGGACCCGACCCGCCAAGGTTGGACCCGACCCGTCCGGGTTGGAAGTGTCATGCTCGGGTTTCGGGCTCAAACCCGTCCGGGTTGGACTGGACCCGTCGGGGTTCTAGTCAATTTCGCAGGGGTTCAAGCCAAATTTCATCCATTTTCAATTATCATAAATAACTAGTATCAACTATCAATAATCATTAATTATCATCAACAATCATCAACAAACAACAATCATCATCAACAACACAAGTTCTATGAATACTAATCCTATTCCAAATACGATTACTAATCATAGAAAACATATTAAAACACGTAATGATATCGAGTAACCCTTCACTGTTACCTTTATGCGTCTTCAATCGATTTCTAAGTCTTCCTCCACTAGATAGAAATCCTTATAGGGGTCTTGAAGGTCTCCACCTAAACAAAGACAACAAAAGATGAATGTAATTCACCTTTAAGAAAGACATAAAAATTGAAAATGAGAAACACGGTAATTTTATTAACACACAAGGTAGAGGAGGATAAGAGGGGAAGATTATGATGAAAATAAGGAGATTTGAGTGAGGAATGAATGAGTAGTGAGAAATTTGAGTTGATCCAAAAATGGTGGTTAGGGTTTTGGATGCTTGGTGAGGAAGAAGATGAGTGGAAAAATTGAGGGAGTTATGGTTAAATAAGGTGAGTGGAGAAATATGGGGAAAAAGCCAAAAATGTGGCTTAAGGCGTAACCCACACGAAAATTCCGAGTAGAGTCCGAATACGGACTCGGATTTGCTAAATTAGACACGGGAAACTAAGTTTTAATCTAACTCTAAAATTACGCTAATTAATAATAATATAATATTATTAAAATAAAATAGGGTACATTTGCGGGTGTTCCACTGAAGGCCGCGCGACCACTAGACAAGGGTGACGTGGACTTGCGCATGGGAAATGGAGCTAAGGTAGCCGCAGTTTCCGTTGGCACCTACGTTCTTCTTTTTCCTAATGGTTTAAAACTGTATTTAAATAATTGTTATTATGTGCCAACTCTTACCAAGAGCATTATCTCCATTTCCGTGTTAGACATGTAATGTATTTCTTTTTGGATTAAGAACAATCGTTGTACTTTTTCGTTTAATGAAATGATTTATGGCGAGGCCATTTCTATTAGAGGTATTTATGTTCTAGATATTGCAAAAGAGGTCTATCATATAGAAAACAAGAGGCTTAAAACGGGTGAACCTAATCAATCATACCTTTGGCATTGTCGTTTTGGGCACATAAACGAACGACGCATAAAGAAACTTGTTTCATCTAAAGTACTCAAACCATTTGATTACGAATGTTATGGTGTATGTGAATCTTGTCTTCTAGGCAAGATAAGTCGTGCTCCTTTTACGCGAAAAGGGACACGAGCAAGTGAAGTATTAGGCCTTATACATACGGATGTGTGCGGCCTAATGACCATCCAAGCTAGAAGTGGTTATCACTACTTCATTACTTTTACTGACAACTTGAGTATATATAGATATGTCTACTTGATGAGGCACAAAAGTGATGTTTTTGAAAACAATGAAAGTTAACATGAAGTAGAAAACCAATTGAATAAAAAGATTAAAGCCGTACGATCTGATTGTGGTGGTGAATACTTGAACAATGAATTTGATTCACACCTAAAAGATTGTGGTATAGTATCATAATGGACTCCTCCTGGAACACCTCAATTAAATAGTGTGGCCGAAAGGAGAAATCTAACTTTATTAGATATGGTTCGATATATGATGAGTCTGACAGAGCTTCCTGATTATTTTTGAGGTTTCGCTATTTTATCTGCAATATTTTCACTAAATAGAAGCCCGCCTAAAGCGGCAAACAAGACTCCATATGAGATATGGACAGGGAAAGTCCCTTATTTGTCGTTCATGAGAATTTTGGGATGCGAGGCGTTTGTTAAGAATAGGTCTGACGATAAACTCGCACCCAAATCCGACAAATGTCTAGTTGTAGGATATCCAAGGGAAACACGTGGTTATTACTTCTACAATAAACACGAGAACAAAGTGTTTGTGTCTAATGATGTAGTCTTTTTAGAAAATGATTATATTTCTAATAGACAGAGTGGGAGAAAATTTAAACTTGATGAAGTCCAAGAGCCACAAACCGAAAAGGACGTAGAGGAAAACATTCCCTCTTCGTCCGACACGGTCATAATTCCTTCGGAACCGAGGAGGTCAAGCAGAATTAGTCATCAACCAGATAGATACCTTGGTATTATAGAGGAAGGTGGTGACTATAATGTATTACTTTTTTAAAGTAATGAACCTACTACCTACAAAGCAGCCATTTCTAGTCCCGACTCAAAGCTATAGCTAGGAGCCATGAAATCCGAAATGGATTCTATGTACGACAATCAAGCCAGAGACTTGGTTGATTTACCTAGGGAGGTAAGACCTCTTCAGTGTAAGTGGATTGATAAGTGATATTTTTTACTAATTTATCCCCCGGTTTAGCTCGATTTCTACATGATTTATGCACTTTGTTAAGTGATTAACGAGCTAATATTGCTATTCTAGTTGTTTTGCGTGCTTTGTCTCGTTTTATAGGAAATGAAGCAGTTTTTCTATATTTTCTTACTTTATGGAGCAAAGGCAGTAGAATACGAGTTTACGAGGAACCGATGATAGCCATTTCACGATTTGAATACGATTCCGCTACATCCTTCCTCAAGTGGACTCATCTTGGACTTTGACTTTGTACTTCAAAAGAAAACAGCAACCCAAGTCAAAGGAAGACTAGCCCAAGCCCAATTACGTGTTACATTGACCAAGACCAAGGCATAGGATTCCGTGCCCAAAGACGAAATTGGAAGAGACGGAAAAATCCATCTGGGTTACACACCCGATCGGATTACCACATACCCGATCGGGTATGTTTGCTGATGAGCGTATCTTGGCTGTTCTTCTACCAAGCTTTAAGGGAGTGTTTTAAGGCTTTGTCTAGGCTATGAATTTGGACGAAATGCAGCAGCCATGCAGCCCCATAAAAGCCAAGGATCACAAGAGAACTAAAACACAACTTAGATACAACTTAGACAACAACTTAGACAACAACTTAGATACAATTTGTAACAACTTAGAAGAGAATAACACAATAGTTTACTTCTTTCCTTCATACAAGTTTTAGATTATAGTTTATGCAATTTCTTAGTATTTCTCTAGTGTTTTCATAAGCTGTTGTTATTGGGTTGGATATTTGTTCTTTGCTTTCTTTCTTACATAACTTGCATTTCAATCTCGGTAATTCTCTATCCTTTACTTATGCAATTTTGATCATGAACCTTAATCTAATTAGTCTTGTTTTCATATTATTTTTGTTAGGAAACTCATCTAAAAGTAATCTAGTCGAGACCGAAATAATGTTTAATATGTCATATTGTATTTTGCCTAATTATATAATCATGAAATTCAACATTAGAATCATTACTAGTATAATCACCTTAATCACTTTAGCACTTTTATTTCATAGTTTAATTTCCTACATCTTTTTCCTCTTAATTTACTTAATCACATAAATTAGATATAATATTGTAAGACTATCATTGTGTAAATATAATTAATAGAGTTGAAATAATATTGAAATGATTTACTAGTTAAATGAATTAAAAGAAGAGTCGATACCAATAGAACCGCCTAGTTTAATTTGTTTCTTCCATTGGTTGTGCCAAATTCTATAACTTTGTTTAGTGGCCATGAACAATTGTTTGTATTAGTCAATTTCTGTGACAACCCTCGCGAATGCGGAAATATAAAACATACAAGCATGTGAATTCTATAGCGGAAAATACGGTATTTTAAAAACCTTTATACATGCAAGATAGAAAAATACGAGGAGTGTCAAAATATTACAAACTAAATAAAAATACCACAAGAGACGTAGTCTCTCAAAGTGTTAACAAAAGACAAAGTAATTAGAAACTAGCTAAACAACGTCTAGAGGTGTTTCATCCAGGGACAACGCCCGCTAGCTCACACCCGAACCCAAAATACCACAAGCAAAAAGCCATCCATGCAAGCAACCTGTTCATCCATGAAAAACATGAACGCCAAAGTCAGTGGGGAGTAACTCCTGGTTCTCCCAGCCATATCACATTAAACGTACATAGAAGGAAATACAAAAGTAAAATGATGCATATATAGATATACATGTGAGATACGTTAAGGATAGATAGGCAATCCAATATATAATGATAAAAGCATAAGAGGTACAAGTCCGAATCCATCATGTTATTCAAAGACTCGGGGAAGACACTCTTAGGCAACCGAATACGCTCACTAGGGCTTGCTTCTCACCGTTAGCGGTATAAATTTGATAAGATTGAGACTCGACAGACAAACCAAGTCAAGTCATGCGATGATCACAGTAAATCCAACATATTATCATCCATTCACGAAGCAAGACATTGATGGTGTCCAAAATTTTTTTTTTTTCTTTCCGCAAATTTGAGGGTGTCACAGTTGGTATCAGAGCTATTTCGCTCCCGACGCACGTTTGTGTACCCTTGCATAGATAACTTGACCTTAATAAAATAATAAACTTGTGAGATAGAATGGTAGGATGGGTAGATTAGGATTATGTTGTAGTCTCTTTGTGCTTGCTAAATGATAAGTACTAATCTGTGTTTTCTTTTGCAAGATGCCTCCGAGAATTGACAACACGATCTTAGCAGCTCTTACCGCTATTATCCAAAACCAGCAAAATCAGCAATACCAACAGGCAAATCCGATTCCTAATGCTATTCCTGACCGTGAGAAACACGGGAGTTATACGTGGGTTGCTTCACAACTATCGAGGAGTCAAGCCAAAACCTACGATGGTGAAGTAGATCCCGTCAAACTTTCTGAGTGGTTACGAGAAATGGAGAAGAGTTTTTCTCTTTATGATGTCCTTGAAGAGGATAAAGTTCGTCTTGCTTCCCACTTTTTAGTGAAGGAAGCAGATCAGTGGTGGACCCTTTCTGGTCCTACTGCTATGTTGGAGCCTAATTTTGGGTGGACTCGTTTCCGTGAACTATTGGAGACGAGGTTTTATCCGGATGAGTTGAAGCAGCAGAAGCTGAAGGAGTTTATGGACTTCAAACAAGGAACACTATCAGTTCAGGAGTTCACTACTCAGTTCAACGAGTTGGCTCATTATGCCACTCGACTTATTTCGAGGGAGGAAGACAAGGCTTTCTTTTACTTGGG
>JAIUZE010047277.1:0-12186 GCA_022085475.1 Heliosperma pusillum | reverse complement strand
TAAACACTTGTTCTTTGTTAACATTTTAAGAGCCCCCGTCTCTTTGTTGTATTTCCTTACTTAGTTGTAATATTTTGACACTCCTCGTTTTATTTAAACTTGCATGTATAAAAGTTTTTAAAATACCGTATTTCCGCATATCTTTTCACATGCTTGTATGTTTTATCTTTCCGCATTCGCGAGGGTTGTCACAAATAATTTGAGTATTACCTATATGCACACTAGGTGTTTGATGAATTGTGTAAACGAAAGTTACCCACTTTATCAAGTATCGTTTGATTATCTCTTAAGCGACAGTGGTAGAGATGATTAGACTAGTGTTTATATGAGTGATTTGAGACAAATGTGATGGCTTTGTTGATGATTATTAATTGTTGAGACATTAGCAATTAATTATATTCAAGCTTATTACCCGTTTGCTAATTACTTGACTAACCCATTGATTCCTCCTAAGGCGAACCCTTTACCTTAGTTTTCCCATTAATTGTTTTTACCATATCATTTTAGCAATTTCTTGGATTTAGTAGGTCATAGCTTTTCTTCCCATCCAACTCTTATTAGGCTAGAATAGGACTCATTCAAACTTGTAGTTGACCCCTCCATCCTTGTGGTTCGACCCCGACTTCCGCCATCGGATTAGTTGGGTTTTATAAATTGTTTTTGTTTGGGCGGTACGCGACAAATCGCCCATCAAATGGCGCCGTTGCCAGGGATGGCGTAAGGAAACTCGTAATTTTTGGTTTGTGTCTTAGATTTAGCCAAGTTACTTATTGTTGTTCTTGTTGGTGTTTAGTTGTTAGATTATTTGTAGAGTGCCTTGCATTATTGCCTTTCCCTAGTGTGCCCCAAAACACACTAGGAGTCTAACTTGTTTTTGAGTTGCTTTGAGTGCATGCCTAGGGGTGAAGGGTTGTTCTTGAGCCATCCAGAGCCCGAAAGGTTGTTTAGGACTCTCCGAGCTAATACACTTGCTCGAGTTAGGAATTCAAGAACGGTTAGCCGTCAACAAGCCAATACTTCTATCGCTTCTACATCCACTCCAACAACCGATCAACCACAAAACGACATCATTGAACCCATATTCGAAAACCCCTTCTACAATACACTACAAAACACCCCACCAATTTCACCACCTACAACACCTCAACCACAAAATCAACCACAAATGACTACTTTACGTGACCGTAACCGACCCAATCATGATGATACCCAACCTCCAATCAATTTCGGTGTCTTGGCCCCAAGTAACTTTGAGATACACCCGGCTCAAATGAGTTCAATTGAGCGGGATATCTTTGGAGGCCTTCCCGATGAGGATGCTCGTGCTCACTTGAGGAAGTTCAAAAGTAGAGTGGCAATCATGAAGAGGAATGGTGTGCCCGAGGAAACTCGTTGTCTAATGTTGTTCCCATTTTCTCTCAAAGACCGGGCGGAGAGGTGGTTGAATAACCATGCTCCAAACACTTTTACTACTTGGGATGCCTTAGCTAAGGAGTTTCTAAGCAAGTATTACCCCGCCTCAAAAACGGCAATGCTAAGAAATGAGATAACAACCTTCCAACAAGAGGATGGAGAATCCTTAGGAGAGGCATGGGATTGATTCATTGATCTACTTGCCCGTTGCCCTCATCATGGCATAGCGGATTGGTATGTCACTCAAACATTCTATCAAACTCTTCTCCCTCAAACCAAGGCTATGGTGAATGCTTCCGCGGGGGGAAGTTTCGATCATTTGAATGATCAACAAGGGGCGGCATTGATTAAAAAATGATTGAGTCGGAATCTAGCTATGGAACTAGAGGAAATAGCTTGAGGAGGAGTTCTAAATACCCCAGTGAGAACTTTTCAAATGCGGATACCAATGCCAAGATTGATTTGCTCACACAAACTTTTACTAAGGGTTTTGCCGAGCTTCAAAAAGCTCACAATCAAAGTCAAGGCCATCATGTGAATGAAGCTAGTGGGTCTTATGCACCTTCTATGGTGGAAGCTTATCAAACTCCTACTTGTGAAATTTGCAATGGGTATGGACACACCTTTGAAGTTTGTGGGAATAATGTATCATATAACAATGAAGGAGGAAATGACTATCAACATGTGAATGCATTTCAAGGGGTCAACAACAACCCACGGCCCTCAAGGCCTCCCTTCCAAAGTCAAGGGGCTTACAACCCAAACTCCAACTTCTATCATCCGGGTTCGAAAAATCACCCAAACATGAGCTACAAAAGTCAAAATGTGTTAAACCCTCAACACTCACAAGCTCAAACTTCCAACCCTCCGGGTTTTTCCCAACCTAGGGGCGGAGGTCAATTTTCAAGAGGAAACTACAATAACCAATTCAACAACTCATAACAAGGCCAAGGATCCAACCAATTCCAAAACCAAAACTTCAATGATCAAGGTTACAATAACCAAGGTAACTTTCAAAACCAAGGTAATTGGAATCAAGGTCAAGGAAATTGGAACCAAAACCAAGGGAACCAAAACTTCAACAACCAAGGCCAAGGTAATTTTTACCAAGGCAACCAAAACAATCAAGCAAGTCAAGGGGTCCCCGATCAATCTTTCCAAGGCCAAGGGTCAAATTTCAACAACAATAAAGGACCAAATTTCAATGGTCAAGGTTCAAGAGGACAACAAGGAAATTTCAATAACAACCAACAAGGAAACTTTAACAACCCAAGGAACAACAATCAAGGCTCAAGTAGTCGGAATGACTATGGATTTGCACTCCCTATAACAAATCAACCTCACCAAGAGAACGAGCCTTCCATGAGTGATGTTTTGCAACTAGTCAAGAACATGGAAATTCAAAACAACTTGGCCTTGCAAAATGTCACCAATGCTCACAAGAAAGAGGTGAGGGAATTGGAAGCTAGGTTGGCTTCTCAAGCTTTGAACAATCCTCAAAGGCCTCCAGGAGGTCTACTTGCTCAAGGGAAAAGCTCCAAGGATGCTTCATCAAGTCACCAAGCATGTGCGGTGACTTTGAGGAGTGGACTTGTGCTCGATAACCCCTACATGGACATGATGAATGATGAAATTCCAAATGAAGAGCATGTTGAGGAAGGTGAAGAAATCGAAGAGCCCATTTTGACTCCTACCTTGGAGTTAAAAGATGATGGCAAGGGTGAAGATGATCAACCCAAAGAGGGAGAAGATGGGTATGTCGAAATTATGCCTTATGAGGAGGAGATGATCAAGGATGCCGATGATGAAGGAGTAGAGGTGCAACCAATAGCAAAAGCTAAGGTAACCAAGAAAACTCCCATTCCAAAGGTATCTTCCAATTCTCCACTTGTTGTTTCCGATATCCCCTACCCCTCTAGAGCATTGAAAACTAAGGAAAACTTCAAGTTCACCCAATTAAGAAAAATGATTGAGGGACTTGAAGTGACCTTACCTTTCACCGATGTTATATTAAACATGCCCACTTACTCAAAATTTCTTAAAGACATCTTGACTCACAAGAGGACTTTGGGTACCCAAGATGTTATGATTATGGAGGCGGAGTGTAGTGCTCTCCTCATTAATCCTAACTCTTTCAAAATGCCAAAAAAGATTGGGGACCCTGGAAGTTTCTCAATCCCTTGTGTTGTAGGGGGAGTCATGATTTCAAGGGCATTATGTGACAACGGTGCAAGTGTAAGTGTCATTCCCTTAACTATTGCTAAAAGAATTGGGCTTGATAGTTTAACCCACACTTCTATGACTCTCCAACTAGCGGATATGTCCGTTAAGCAACCTTTGGGTGTGCTTGAGGACGTACCCGTTAAAGTTGGTAAATTTTTTATTCCCACGGATTTCGTTGTCCTAGATATCCCGGAGGATAGCCACACTCCCATCATCCTCGGTAGGCCCTTTTTGGCTACCAGAGGAGTCCTCATTGATGTGAGGGAAGGGCGGCTAACCTTTAGGGTGGGGAACGAAACCCTTGAATTTAATCTTCCTCATCTAGTGAAGGGACCAATGTTTCACAAAGCTTGCTCGATAGAAGTCATTGAAGAAGTGGTTGAAAAGGTCATGAAGAAGAGAAATGTGAAGAAGAAGCTCTACAAGTGGCACTTCATGATAAGGAGATGGGAGATGACCATGAGATATATGATGAGCTCTTGAAGAAGGTGGAGGGCCTTCTCCCTCCAAAGGTACAACTAAAGCCCTTACCTCCCTCACTTAAGTACTCTTTTTTAGGTGAGAGAGAGACTTATCCCGTTATCATCAATGCTAATTTGAGTGAGCACCAAGAACTTGAACTTTTGAAAATCTTGAAAACTCATAGGGGCTCACTTGGATATAGCATTGGCGATATCAAAGGCTTAAGTCCTAATCTTTGCATGCACAGAATAGTCTTGGAGGAGGGTAGTAAACCTAAGGTAGATGGGCTACGTAGGTTGAACCCTAAGATGGCGGAAGTGGTGAAAAATGAGGTGATGAAGTTGCTCGAGGCCGGGATTATCTACCAAATAACCGATAGTTCTTGGGTGAGTCCCGTCCATGTAGTGCCCAAGAAAGGAGGGGTAACTATGGTGGAACAAGGGGATGGGACTCTCCTAGCTTCTAGGCCCGTGACTGGGTGGCGGATGTGCATTGATTATCGCAAATTAAATGCCGCCACCCTCAAAGACCACTACCCCATCCCCTTTATTGACCAAATGCTTGAAAGGTTAGCCGGACATTCTTACTATTCGTTTCTTGATGGTTATTCCGGGTTTTTCCAAATACCCATACACTAGGAAGACCAAGAAAAGACAACCTACACTTGTCCCATTGGAGTTTATGCTTATAAGAGGATGCCCTTTGGGCTTTGTAATGCCCCGTGGACGTTCCAAAGATGTATGACGGCAATTTTTTGCCGATTTTCTTGAAAAGAGTATGGAGGTCTTCATGGACGATTTTAGTGTCCATGGAGACTCATTTGATCTTGGGTTATTGAATTTGTCTAATGTTTTGCAAAGATGTGAGGAGCACAACCTCGTCCTAAATTGGGAGAAATGTCACTTTATGGTGAAGGAGGGGGTTGTGCTTGGTCACATCGTGTCTAAGAGAGGGATAGAAGTTGATATGGCTAAGGTTTCGGTGATAGAAAACTTGTCACCCCCTACAAATGTGAAAGGAGTGAGGAGCTTTCTAGGCCATGCGGGCTTTTACCGACGTTTCATCAAAGATTTCTCCAAAATTGTCAAGCCTTTAACTTCTCTTCTTCTCAAGGACACCCCATTTGTATTTGATGAATCTTGCTTGAGTGCTTTTTGTAGATTGAAAGAGGCCCTTGTGACGGCTCCCATAATCCGCTCACCAGATTGGAGCCTGTTAAGTGCTTATTTTACATATATTTAGTAGCTTAATTAGGCTTATTTTGACTCCCCTTGATATGATTTTAGGCTAGCTTTGCATGGTTTCGTCATGTTTCAATATATACTACGCTTTGGTATGTTTCGTGTTTGTTTCAGGTCAAAACGAACCATCCTTGTAAAGGTATCCATGATAGGAGTGATGGGAAACAAGTTCTCGGACATTGGAATGAAGGACAAAGGCTTAGATATCATGAGCATAAAGATTGAAGTATTTTATGAAGAAGAAAAGAAAAGAAGAACTCCCCCTGGCGGGGGTGAAATAAGCCCCGGGCGGGGAAACTGGCACTTGAAGCCGCAATTGGGCAGAAGCACTCCCCCGGGCGGGGGGAAATTAGCCCCGGGCGGGGAGACTTCGAAAATAACTATTCGAGTTTTGGAAACTCCAATTTAGCTTAGTTTCCAAGTTCTAATAAAAGACCTATTATTAAAAACCCTTGAAGACTTAGTTTTTGATACATTGTTTTTATCTTATGCTTAGATTAAGAACCCTAATTACAAGAACTCTCTAGATTAAGATTTAATTACTTTGCTCTTTGGATTATTGCAATTATATTTCGTTCTATTCAACATTCAGGTTCTTTAATTACAAGTATTCTTTCATCTATTCTTTTAATTATGTCTTATATTGTTTTAATTATGAATTGTTTGTCTTCTTTTATTATGAGTGAGTAATTTCCCATCTAGGGTTCGTAGGATCGTTGTAGGGACGACAAGCATGAATTGAATTGTTAATTTTGATTACCTAATTGGTATCTCGGATTTAGATAAAGATTTATATTGAATTGGATTGTTGTTTTTGATTGAATGAATCTAGGAGCAAGTTAATTGTTCAATGGGAATTGAGAATTGTTTTGTGACAAGATTTATCCACCAAGTTCATCATCTAATAATAGGTTAAAGCTAAATCAATTTGTGGAAGCAAGCGGTTTAGTTTAGAACATTAATCTTATCTTTGATTATTAGTTATTCATGGAAGTGTCTAATTGATAATTAGGTCTCAACTATCAACTTAATGCCTCTATTTGGTTTAATTTTCTTATGGAAGTAGGTAGGTTGATCAATATTAGGGAGTTTAATTAGCTCGGAAAAGTTGTTAAGAGCAAATTAGATAGTGTCTAATCCGAGTAGTGATTTGGTAATTACTTATCTTTAGTAGAGCTTGTCGACCTATAACGAGACTATGGACCTTAGACCTTTTAGAATTTGATTAAATAGTTGTTATTTGCTTATAAATTTAGTCTAGCTAATTCTCTATTATTGATTCCTCGTAGCTAAAGTATAATCTAATTCGACTAGTACTTAACTTTACTTCCCTGAGATCGACTCGTAAGCATCTACAATTGACCCGTACGCTTGCGGTATTTTTAACTGAACAAGTTTTTGGCGCCGTTGCCGGGGAAGTAACGGTTAATATTAGTTTACTTTAGATTAGTTTAGACTACGTTTTTTTTCTCTTTCAAATGTTATTTTATCTTGGTTTTCCACAATATGAAGATAAGGAATTTTGGGCTTACCTTGATAGACTTAAACAGTTCCTTGACTCATTGGATGGTCACGGCTTTAGCGATGAAGAGTTACGTCTAACAATTCAGAATGGTATAAATAGTCATGTTAGATCTTTGTTTAGCTCTTTATGTGGTGGAGATATTTCTTCTAAATCAACTAATGAAGCTTATGACCTTTTTGATTGGTTAGAACGTGAAAGTCGTAACCCCGAATTCTCGTTTTTAAAGGCTTGTCAGATAAACGATAATGTGAAAAACAATGATGATTTTGAGGCCTTTGATAATAATGTTGAGGGTGATAAATGTATGGGTCAAATTGTTGACATATCAACCAAGGAGATTATTGATGAAATTATTTTACAAGAGGATGAGGTTGGTTATTTCTCAGCCAAGGTAGATTATATATACAACCTCAATCCTACCGCTCATTCATCTATCCCTTCTTTATCCTCCTCCATGCTTAAGTTCATTATATCTTTCCTATTCCTATGAATGTTTGGATGAGTACCTTGACGATACATCTTTGTATTTCCTTTCCGGACATTTTGGGACCTATAAAGGTAGACCGCCAGACATATCTGAATCGGTAAGTGATTATTTTGAGGTGATGTTTCATAATATCAAAGATAATGAACGGTGTTTTGGGTCATATGAAACTAACTTTATGGAGCAACCAATGATTAGGGAATATATTAACATATTCATGTTTGATGAGAGTTCTTCAAGGGAGTATGAAGTTACAACGTTTTTTATCCATGATAATACTTGTCTATAATTTGAAACGTTGTTACTTACATTGTCATGAAGAGTGCTCGCAGGTTTATGATCGACTCTTGCGATCATTAAATGCTTCTTCCATTGAAGATGATCCAAGCTGAGAATATTGAAAAAGCGTCAAGCTAATGACGTTAAAGAAGCGCTTCTTGGGAGGCAACCCAAGTTAGGTATGTATTTATTTTCGTTTTCTCATTTTAAAACATAATAATGAAGAATCTGTTTAGCTCGTCCGGGCGCGGTTGACCATGTTGTCGGTCAAACCCCAATCCCCCTTCTTTTGTTTATTGTCCCATGTTTTGAATTTCTTATGCATTGAGGACAATGCGTTGTTTAGGCTTGGGGGAGGATACACTTCATTATATATGTGTTGTATTTATCTAGTTAGTAGTTCATTCATTCATCGTATTGCATTTATTTCAAAATAGTTCATTCATCGCATTGCAGTTCTTTCAAAAAAAAAATCAAAAAAACCAAAAAATCTTAAAAATCCAAAAAATTTGTCATCTTTTTACTAGTGGATTTGGCTTATGCTTAAACATTGATTATGTCTCATTCCATTTTGCTAACCTTTGAAGCTTGCTAATTGCATGTTTTAGGCCTTAGTTGTCTTTCTAAGACAACTCGAAAATACTGCTAGATGAGTCTTGACACCGTGACACCTCATGGGGCGCGAGATCCTTGACCACACCATGTATTAGGCATAACTACTTAAATTGAGAGGATGTAGAGCCTCCAAGACCGGCGTACCTGTATCCGGTCTCATTGTTAGGATTTGTGAGTAGTTTCTCTCCAGGATGCGCTTTACTTGAGTGTGGCGTAGTCCCCCGTTCTCCTTGTGCATTCGATCATCCTGCGTTATGAGGCATGTTTCTTTTGTTATAATTTGAACTCCACATGGCCAAATAGACTTGTTTTTATTACCCTTTGAATTAATCCTCTGCTTGTAGCCCGTCTGAGCCTTTCTAGCCTGGTTTTCTTTGCTTAACCCACATTATATAGCTACATTCCAAAACCTCCGACCTTAGCCGGGTCAGTCGTGTGTAGTACTTTTGTGGTTATTTTGCTACTAAAGGTGGGTAAGGGTGTTTAATTGTCTAGTCTAAAACGTCACTTGTTGATAGCATGGAGTTTATTCTTTGGACTTGTGTATCTTAGTACTCTTATCCCATGTCGTTCCTCTCATGAAAATAAAGAGTTGATGAAATAAAAAAAAAAAAGAGAAAAGAAAAAATAAAAAAAAAAGGAAAAGAAAAGAAAGACATGAATGAAGGAAAAAAAGAGGGAATGATATGGAGACTTTTACATATAATCGAGAAAGAGAGAGTCCATTAAGTTGGGTTTTGAGTTTATATCCGGATTAGAGTTTGCTTTGTATTGTGATAAACAAATGGTGTCTAATGGGATTTAAATGGGAAGTAGTGATTTTTCTAGCATATTTGTCACTTTCCTGGTGTTACAAGGTATAAGATCATTTCACCATTGTGTTTTAGCTCTTTCCGGATCGTCTTACATTGTCTACTTAGTGATGTTGGGTTCCTAATGTTGGATATTCATTTGGTAAGTACAAATACGCGACTACCGGCTTTTAACTCCACATTATCCAAATATGTTGCCACTTTCTACCCTTCAACCTAAGCCCCGTTGCAACCCTTTGCCTCGCTTGTTTGACTTGAATGCATGAGAATTGGAGGGGTATTCCACTCTTTATTGTGGGCGTAGTGCCATTTTTGCACTTTTCCTGCAGGTTGAATAGGTGAGTGCCAAAATCAAAATTGCCTTGTTGTGTGTGTGATGAGTGACATCTTGTGCGCGCCTAGTACATGGTATTGCACGGTTAAAGGATTGAGCATGGAGTGGGGTGTTGCACCGTCTTATAATCATTAATTATGTTTGTGTTTTCACCACTCCCTTTGGTTCATCAAGGGAAGAGGCCTTTACATGTACGATGCTAGATTCGTGTAGGGTGATGCATTTTATATTGAGTTGTTTAGCCATTTCACTATCTTGTCCTCCTATTTATTGATTGTTTGCTGGGTATTTGCTTGAGGACAAGCAAGGTTTTGGCTTGGGGGAATTTGTTAAGTGCTTATTTTACATATATTTAGTAGCTTAATTAGGCTTATTTTGACTCCCATTGATATGATTTTAGGCTAGCTTTGCATGGTTTCGTCATGTTTCAATATATACTACGCTTTGGTATGTTTCGTGTTTGTTTAAGGTCAAAACGAACCATCCTTGGAAAGGTATCCATGATAGGAGTGATGGGAAACAAGTTCTCGGACATTGGAATGAAGGACAAAGGCTTAGATGTCATGAGCATAAAGATTGAAGTATTTTATGAAGAAGAAAAGAAAAGAAGAACTCCCCCGGGCGGGGGTGAAATAAGCCCCGGGCGGGGAAACTGGCACTTGAAGCCGCAATTAGGCAGAAGCACTCCCCCGGGCGGGGGGAAATTAGCCCCGGGCGGGGAGAGTGCGAAAATAACTATTCGAGTTTTGGAAACTCCAATTTAGCTTAGTTTCCAAGTTCTAATAAAAGACCTATTATTAAAAACCCTTGAAGACTTAGTTTTTGATACATTGTTTTTATCTTATGCTTAGATTAAGAACCCTAATTACAAGAACTCTCTAGATTAAGATTTAATTACTTCGCTCTTTGGATTATTGCAATTATATTTCGTTCTATTCAACATTCAGGTTCTTTAATTACAAGTATTCTTTCATCTATTCTTTTAATTATGTCTTATATTGTTTTAATTATGAATTGTTTGTCTTCTTTTATTATGGGGTTCGTAGGATCGTTGTAGGGACGACAAGCATGAATTGAATTGTTAATTTTGATTACCTAATTGGTATCTCGGATTTAGATAAAGATTTATATTGAATTGGATTGTTGTTTTTGATTGAATGAATCTAGGAGCAAGTTAATTGTTCAATGGGAATTGAGAATTGTTTTGTGACAAGATTTATCCACCAAGTTCACCATCTAATAATAGGTTAAAGCTAAATCAATTTGTGGAAGCAAGCGGTTTAGTTTAGAACATTAATCTTATCTTTGATTATTAGTTATTCATGGAAGTGTCTAATTGATAATTAGGTCTCAACTATCAACTTAATGCCTCTACTTGGTTTAATTTGTGACACCCTCAAATTTGCGGACAGAAAAAAAAAAAAATTTAAATAAATAAACAAAGGTGTCATAAATAAACAGGTTCATAACAAAAGGAAAATAATATTATACATAAGAATTATACAAGACGGGAGACATATCTCCCGTATAAATACGTAAATAAAAGAGTGTATAAATAATATACAATCTAAGAACCGAATATAGGTCCAGGTAAATACTTCGCTCGCTAGCTCGTCAATGTACCCAATGTATGCATCACAAACCTGCCAACCGCATTAAAATATAAACACGGAAGCCACAGTCAGTGGGGAGTAACTCCGAGTTCTCCCAGCCACGAAATGTCGAGTTTAATAAAACATGAATAACATAAAAGCAATGTATATGGAAAATACAAAACCTTAACATATATGATATGCTTTTCATGTTATGAAACAATTAACGAACATATAACCTAGCATATGAAAGCTATCATGTGAATCCGATAATAAACTATAACACGAGGTAGGGAAGCTGGTATGCTAGCTCAGCGGTTACCATGTAACATGGCCCTGATACACTCAAACCCTAATCAAAACGTAATCATGTGAATCAGTTAACAATCGGTAATCCAAACTCTATCAATCCTAGCCGGCTTGCATCTCACCTTCTAGAACTCATAGAATCATACAAACATGAAAGACCAATACTTCTAAAAACAGGCATAAGTTCTTAGCACCGTCAATAGTCATCTGTAACTCGAGGCTATACCACAAGGTAGGAAAACATCCTAGTCCTAGACTGATCAGACCTAGCGACAACAGCTATTCCATTACCCGTCCCATGACATAACCGTCTATGAGAAACTCTACTAGGCGACCCCCTAAGCAGAGATGGCTAGTACTTAAGCTGGACTCCATTCCCAAAGTGGAACTATTAGGCAGCCAGCCCGATTGGAGATAAGCCCCCCAAGCCGGGAACACAAAAGTTATCAAGCGGTAAACTCCATATGCTCGTTAAAGATAGTAAGGCCTATCAATGTCATGGTCCAAGATACTCATTTAGAATTAGAATGGTAAAGACGCCATATACTCATAATTCTCTATGGGTACTTAGTCAACACGACACCAACCAGATAATTAAACAGTCACGGGAAAAACTTCCTATCATTTGACTAATTGCATAAAAATCATATTCAAATATCATATCGCCTCATATCTACTAAGGCTAATTCATTAATGAAATACAACCTTACTTGAAGACAAATCCCCGACCCGAGTCCCGCGACGGGTCCTCAGTCAAAACGGGGCTGACTAGATCTTAGTTTGACCAAACCCGTTTGGTCAAACCGGCTAGAAACAGAGTCTTTACCACATAGACTTGATCATAAAAATCATCATATTCATTACATGTTATTTTATTAAAACGTCTAACATGTGAAT
>JAIUZE010047276.1:0-47618 GCA_022085475.1 Heliosperma pusillum | reverse complement strand
AGCTCATATCTATAATCCTCAAGTAATATGGTTCAACTTACAACGAAACCTTACTACTTCAAATGAGTCTCCGATACCATAAGATAAGATTATATCTTTAAATCCAAGAATTATAGCCAAAAGCTTTTCCACCAAGCCTATACTCACAAACACACAATAGGAAACCACAAGACGTCACTTAATCTCAAAAGTATTTCGCACCTCAAGATATCATTCTAAACTTCTTATTTACACCAATTAGACCTATCATAAGCATGGTCTTCAAAACAATACTAAACTTCTAAGTCCAAAAGACTAAATTACTAATGAGTTAAGAAGCCATAACCAACTCATTCAACCTTACACCATCGAATATCATGAACTATTTACACACAAGTCATGGCAATCATTAATACATTAAAATTATTAAACATACCTTACCACACTTTCCTCAAAGATACCAACTCTCACCACTATAGGGTGAAATTAGATCTACACCATTTTCCTCAAATCACAAATTCATTCTAACAAACACTAATATTCTACAAAGTTCAAAATTCTTCCGACCAAGTATAATATATCACAACAAATGGGTATGGCATCCACAAAAATGTTACATGAGGAAGGTAAGGATACAAATTGATAAGGAGGAGGGAAGTAACAAGAGTAATCTCTAAGGGGAGAAGACGTTAGATGATAAAGAAGCACTTAGATAGAAGGAAGAGAGCATGATACATTAAGGACGAGAGAAATCATCGATGAGGAAGAAATATACTTCAATTAGGCTTGTCAATCTTCAACCTTCGATAGAGGATACTTCTTCTAGGTAACGCATGATCCTCCTCAAGACGGTAGATACAAACAAACATAACATCACTCAACACAATCAACAAACAAGATAGAACCTAACAAACATCAAGTACACCAAAGACTACCACCTTAGGTCCTTAAGTCTACCCATCTCTCATTTATTATTTCAAGGTCAAGTAGTTTAAGATTAGGGTTCACGTGTGTGCGTCGGGAGCGATAAAGCTCTGATACCAACTGTGACAACCCTCGCGAATGCGGAAAAATAAAATATACAAGCATGTGAATTATAAAGCGGAAATTTGAAGTTTTTAAAACTTTTATACATGCAAGAAGAAGTATACGAGGAGTGTCAAATATTACAAACCAAAGTATGAAATATAACAAAGAGACGAAGTCTCTCAAAATGTTATAAATGTCAAAGTGATTAGCAACTAGCTAAAATAACGTCTAGAGGTGAATCTTCCAGGGACAACGCCCGCTAGCTCACACCCGAACCCACAAATACCAAGCAAAATGGCATCCAATCAAGCAACCTGTTCATCCATGAAAAACATGAACACCACAGTCAGTGGGGAGTAACTCCGGGTTCTCCCAGCCATATCACATTTAACGTACATAAAAGGAAATACAAAAGTACAAGCATGCATATATGAATAAACATGTGAAATACGATAAGGATAGATAGGCAATTCAATATATAATGATAAGAGCATATGGAATACAAATCCGAATCCATCATGTTATACAAAGACTCGGGGAAGACACTCTTAGGCAACCGAATACGCTGACTAGGGCTTGCATCTCACTGTTAGCGGTATAAGTTTTATAAGATTGAGACTCGACAAACAAACCATGCCAAGTCTGTAAGTTTCTTAAACTCAATATTAGACATTTCTAATATCATCAAATTAATAGTTTACTCTTAAACTATTAGGACCTTATGCATGCATAACAAAATATAAAGGAAAGAACTATTTCTTACATTGATTATGAAAATATGGGCACAATATTTGAACTCCTTTCAAATATTGTTCTTGAGCTTGAATGAGAAGGATGATCTTCCAAATTTCAAATTAGAAACTCTCCAATTAGTTGCACCCAAGACTACCCTTAATCTCTACAAAATACTACACTAGTATTAAATAGTAGAAGCCCTTATTATGAACTAATAGATATATTACTACCCTTAGTAATGATATTATTAGAGTAGGAACACAAGAAGAATTTCTTAAATTTCTTTTAGTGAGAGATAGAGATTTTGTAGAAAGATAAGCATCCATGCGAAAATGAGATGTTATGGTATATATTAAGAGGGAAAAACAACCCCTCTTTGGCTTGTTAAAACCGGTCACCAACACCCCACATGGGTGGGGTGTTGTCACTTCCAATTGTTCTTAACAATGTACAAAGGTTGAGTGTTTCTAATAGTTTTGGGTATGATTATGTCTAATTCCTAATTAGAATAATACACAAAAATAATCACCCTTTTGTACACTACCAAAACCGGTGCACCCTTGTAATATGGGTGTCCATTTTATTTTTGCAATTTATCATTTGTCACAAGTGTGACATGTGACATGTAACATGTAATTTTGCTTATAAATGTGCATTTAACCAATTTAAATGCAATTTCATAACAAATGAATTAGACTTAACATTTTAAGTCACATTTTATGATTACAGGTAAATAAAATGGGTCCTCTTATATTTGGTTAAAATAATCTACAACAGTTTGTAATTATAATCGACCAATTTTACTTATCTCAAATGTTTCATAAACATAATGCATTCTTAGTAATATAACAGTTAAATTACCAAAATGAATCTTATTTAATCATATTACAATAAGATATATTTCTCACTCATATTTTAAACTTGGTTCATTTTAAGGGATTAATTAATCTGTATCACTATACAATTAATTAATGTACATGATTAGGGGACTGTCCTTTGGGTGTGACCTCAAGGGATCAACTGATCACCACCGTCATATGACACTAACGTCAAACTCAATTGAGCCAATCGTTACCGATTTATGTTGACCAGTTGACTATAATATTCATCATCCCTTTGTATTCTTATTATTCAGATTTAATTATGTGATCGCACTATTGCTGAGGACATTTACTCCAACAAAGTCATGGTATGATCATGAATAACCAATCATGTAATCACCCATCCAAACACAACAATACATTGACGACCTCTCTCACGGTAAATGAAACGCACTAGCACCGTGTACATGGCAAGTATGATTAAAAGGCATCCACGAGATAAACATTTCCCTGAACGCATACAAGATCACATTTCGTATATGTGGACTAATTTCCTCCGGTAGGACGACGATATAAATATCCGGTCCTAGTCTAAGTCTGGACAGAATCTTGAAATCACATTTTCTGGTTCGACATGCGATAAACGTTTCGCATCCAAGACTCGGTCAATCATAGACGCCGAGTACCCCAAATTCGGTCATAACTCACGAAAGAGGCGGAAAAATGCACAAGCCTCATAACAAGCGGTACGCTACATGCAAATAACACCACCTCGCAAGTACACAACATTTGACGGCCGGGTCGATCAACGCAAAGCGTTCGCCTCCCAACAACGTCGTGTATGCCCACTAACACATGCAATTAAGCAGTAGGATACATCCCCGTTCCGACATTCCAGCCTTACGAACGTGGAGGTAGCCAAGGGAATGAGAGTACAAAGCACATAGAAAATTAGTGCTCAAACCGTAACATTTGTAAAAACGACTCAAAGTGGGATATATGAAAAACCGTCACCAAGCATGATAATAGGGCATTATATAAATGTAACTATGATAAACATGAATCAATACATGATACATACACATTAGACCAAGTTTAAGAAGCATAATAAATAGGAAACATAGATCTTATCTCAAAACAACAAGTTTGGAAACTAACTAAAACAAGGGTCCACTTCAAACGGTGATAACTAGAGTTCTAGACATCCAAATGCATAAATTCAAAATGGAGGTGATAGCTTATCCTCTTACGGTTCCAACGGTAGGTCACAAGCCCAAAACAAGCAAGTAACGAAGGAGATATGATCATTTAACGAAAAGGAGTCAGTGTAGTGAAACTGCAGTCGTCACGACCGTGACTTGTATGTCACGCTCGTGACATGAGTTTCACGACCGTGACTTACATTTCACGCTCGTGAAACTGTCTGTTACGCAAGGGTATTTGGTCAGCCACTCATTTCACGCTCGGGACATGAGTTTCGCGACCGTGACTTGGGTCAAGACATCTCCATTTTGTTCTAAACTCAACCATCATCAACTATTATCATAAATCATCAATTCTCATATCAATTCTCAACAAACAACAAGTATCATCATCAACACAATTTCTAAGCTTACTAGTCAAATTCTAAATACGATTCCTAACATAGAAAACACGTAAAACACGTAAATGATATCGAGTAACCCTTCACCGTTACCTTTTTGCGTCTTTAAACGATTTCTAAGCATTCCTCCACTAGATAGTAATCTTTGTCGGGGTCTAGAAAGTCTCCACCTAAACAAAGACGACAAAAGATGAATATAATTCACCTTTGAGAAAGACGGATAAATTGAAAAGCGAGAAAGACGGTAATTTTATTACCAATACGGATAGAGGAAGATGAGAGGGAAGGAATAAGACGAACTTACGTGAATTTGAGTGAGAATTGAAAGAGTTATGACGATTCTAAGACGGATCAAAAATGGAAGCTAGGTTTTGGGGTTTTCTTTGTGAGGAAGAAGGTGTTTGAGTTGTGAGGAAGTTAGGGTTTATAAGGGAGTATGAGTGGAGTAAGTGGAAAAAGTCAAGAAAAGTCAAAGACGCCTTAAGACGTGATTCACTTGAAATCTCGCGAAAAATCCAAATACGAACTCGGAAATTTTAAATTCGACACGGTAAATTTAATTCTAAACTAAAACTAAATTTCGCTGAAAAGTATCCGTAAAATATTTTTACTATAAAAATAGGGTACATTTGCGGGTGTTACAAATAATATGTCTAGGTTTGTCACACAAACCATTCTTATATAGATGAGAGAAACGTAGGTTAGTTTTCTAGAACCCTATTTGTAAGCGCAGTTGGGCCTAATCAGTATTAGAGCCCTATTGGTATTATTATAAGCCCGACTTATAATTATACTAATACCGAATCTTTTGTATGTTTCCTAATAGGCCCACTTAAGACTAGCCGACACGTAAACTATTAAAGTGCCAAACCGACGTTGGCCTCTAGCAAGGCATAACGACTACATAGACTCAAGCAGGTTAATTCGTATAGGACTGTGAAAACCCTCGCAATGCCGGAAATAAAACATAACAAGCATGCAATTATATAGGGGAAAATACGAGATTTTTGAAACTTTTTACATGCCAAGAGGAAAAATACGAGAAGTGTCAAATAAATACAAACCAAAGTATAAAATACTGCAAGGAAACATAGTCTCTCAAAACGTAGTCAAAGCATAAATAAAGTCTAGCGAACTAGCAAAGAACGTCCAGAGGTGAATTGTCAAAGGCCAGCGCCCGCTAGCTCACACGAACCCAAAAAGCAAGTAAAGATCCAACCATGCAACCTGTACATTCATAAAATATGAACGCCATAGTCAGTGGGGAGTAACTCCGGGTTCTCCCAGCCATATCACAAGTAAACATACCTAAACGACAATTAAACATGTAGAAACGTATATACAAGTGAATCATGTAAAGTACAAACATACATTTCAAGATAATATGATATAAGTATGTGCAATACCAAACAATAAACACCATGTTATGAACCGACTCGGGAATGACACTCTTAGGCAACTATATACACACTAGGGATTGCATCTCACCGTTAGTGGCATATACTTGATAAGGTAGAGACACGACATACAAACCAATTCAATCATCTATTTCATACAAGAATCCAACCTAATAAGTCACATACGATCCAATCTTTATATACAACCATCAAAACAAACAAATATAGCAATATAAATCTCACGGTAAATTACACGTGTACAAAAGCAAGACAAGTCAATGTAAGTCCACGGGATAAAGCGTTTCCCTGAACCGCATACGATAAGGCATTTCGTATACTCATGACCCAGACAAACATGTCCACGAGGTAAGGCGTTCCCCTGAACTGTGTGTGATAAGATGTTTCGCACACACGAGACTCTAATCCTCTCGGTAGGACGACGATAATAATACGGTCCTAGTCTAAACCTGGCCAAACTCTCGGGATAAGACGTTTCCCGATTCGACATGTGGTATGACGTGCCACATCCAAGACTCGATCAACACGTAGGACGTCGAGTACCCCAAATTCGGCAAAACTACGCGAAAGAGGCGGAAAGAGAACTATAGTCATAGTCAAGCAAGTACGCTACATGCAATGATACCGCCTCGCAAGGATACAACATTTGACGGTCTGGTCGATCAACTCATTGCGTTCACCTCCTAACATTGTCGTCATATACCCACTAAAACATGCATACAAGCATCAATGATACACCTCATCGCTCCGAAATTCCAGTCTAACGAGGATAAGGGTGTAGCTGGGAAATGAGAGTTTAAAGCACTCAACGAGTAGTGCTCAAATAATTACATAAGGTAAAACTGACTCAGAAGAGGACATACCACAAACCGTCACAAATCATATAATATAAACATGTGAGATATTATATAATCTAAACATGAATATTTAATGTCATTACGTAAGTTTATAAGATAAACAACCCATACAAACTATTACATCAAAAGGCATGTGGAAAAGAAAGGGACAAAAGGACTCAGGGGGTCCTAGCCGAGTACCCGGCTAGCACCACGGCAACATCTAACAACCATTACAATTTACAGGGGACCCATCGGCTAGTGGGTGTGACCGGTTGCCGGCTACCCGGCTGGGGTCATAGAACAAATTGGAAATGTGACGAAAAGGGGAAGTGGGGATCGGAAGTCCCAGCCGGTGAGATCGGCTGCCGGGTGGCCAGCTGAGACTCACAGTCATCTAAATTATCAACCAAACTTACAGGGGTGCCCAGCCGGTTGGGGGGGCCGGCAGCCGGTCGGGCCAGCTCGGACTCACATTTCACCAAAAACACCAAAATTGTCAAATTTCACATCAGGGGGTTCCCAGGCGGTTAGGGTGACCGGCGGTTGGCGGGCCAGCTGGGACAACATGCTCGAAAAACCAACTTCAACAACAATCAATACTCCAAATCCTTTGATACCCATTTACTTCAAACAACATTTATCAACAACAAACCACATTTAATGCATTCTAAACATGGCCAATCATTAGAAAAGATCAAATAAGGCAAACAAAGGCACATTTATTACTCAACTCAAGTTCAAGCATGATAAATAGGCATAATTAATAAAATAAATGTAACTTAGCATAAGATTAGTGAAAGATAAGCATATGAGGTGAATTCATACATATGAATGAACAACTAACACATATCTATAAGAAATTAAGGCAAAGATTCCATCTTTCACTAAATAAAACTACAATTAACACTTAGAATACATATTGATATATAGTAACCCTTCACCGTTACCTTTTTGCGTTTTCACTCGTCTTCTAGCTTTTCCTCCACTAGGTAGTAATCCCTGTCGGGATCTTGAAGGTCTCCTCCTACAAATTAATATAAAAAGATGAGTATTTCACCTTGAGAAAAGAATGAGAAAACGAAAGTGACAAAGACGAGATTTTTATTACCTTATTAGAAAGAGAAGAAGAAAAGAAGAAGAAGTAGCCAAGAATTAATGAATTTGGGTAAGAATTGAGTGAAATATGGTAGGATTTGTGTGGAAAGGTTTTGGAGTTCAACAATGGTGAGGGAGGTTAGGGTTTTATGTTTTTGAGAGGATGAAGATGGTGAATAGTGTGCTGAAAGTTTGAGTGGAAAAATGTGACTATGGGTGGTCTTTTGGGTGGGTTGAAGAGATTCATAGGCCCATAATTGCAACGTAAGGCCTACTCACACGAAATTCCGAGTAGAGTCCGATTATGGACTCGGATTTGCTAGATTAGACACAGAAAGCTAAGTTCTAATCTAAATCCTAAATTAAGCTAACTAATATTAATATAATATTACTAAACTATGACGACTAAGATTACGGGAGTTACAAGGACAGTGGGCATAACTTCTTCATTATGTTGGTCAACTAATGAGGCATTCACGCAAATAGTTTCAAATTTATTTAGCGATTCACGCAATTGAGACTCTAAATAAAGTTTATCACAAGCAATCATAAAAGGGTCATCATATGATAAGTGTTGTTGGGGGTAATCACAACAATTGGTCAAATAAGAATCAAATGATGGCATCACATTTACATTCAAACTATCATTCAAACAATCATTGAAATGAAAATTATCATGTTAAGAGGACTCCTTTCGGGGGGAAGTCATTTGTTTGAGACAAGCAAGTATGAATTGGTTGCATGTTATTCTCATTGTCGCACATGAAAGGGTCAAAGGGGGTTTGGGGATAATAAGATGGACACATAACACATGAATGACCAAATATACCACATGATCCACATTGAACATTATACATATTCATTTAGGGTGAGGGGCACTTGTCAGAAGTATGCCCAATATTTACACACGATTCACATTGCATATCATACATATTATAGGGGGTGCATATGAAAGGAAACAAGTGGAATCATGTCCAAAACCACCACAAGAATTGCAACAGGATGAATAAGCATGAATACCATAGGATCAGAATTATCCATTTTTTTTGTTTTCAAGTTTTTTAAAAAGCAATAAAAGATGACTAATCCCAAAACTAAACTAAGACTTACATCTAACAAAGCACCAATGTAACACCCCCATATACTAAAGACACCCCCATATACTAAGGTGCCTTACAAGCCCCCCTTAGCACACGAGAGTGCTACCATCTCGGTTGCCCGAGGTAGTATCATCAAAACAAGTAATAAAGAAACGACATTTAATTAAATAGGTTTGATATCAATACACAATCCCAAGCATATGGCATACCATCTGACCAAATAATTAAACTTCATACTGAAATCGTAATAACGATAACTAGAAATGTTCAACATAATGAAAAGACTACTAATATTCACGACTACAAACTGACACGCGGAAGGTAGTCTCAATGAGGTGATCCCATCTCAATCCCAACGCATAGCTAACGACTACCTGCGATCACTTGCTCACCATTCCCCAATGGATCACATCAGTTTTGTAAAATAATAATGGGGTCAGTATTTGCATATACCGACTAACGTACAAGATAAGTACAAGGGAGAAGAAATCAGAGGGCCACCGCATCGAATACCTCAGTAGACTCAGGTTACCAGAATGCTCTACAATTCCACCTATTGACCCTAGACATCAACCACAAGCCTCGAACTTTCATCTTGCCACAACAAGAAAATCCGGATTATTAATGTGCACATCCCCCATGTGGCGGGATAACCACGGGGGCGAACTCGGGGCGTGGCCTATCTCCCAACAGGATCACCAACCATAGTAACAATAGTAACATCGACAACAACTCCCCAATCTCCATCATCGTCACAACAATGACAAATAACATCAATCACATATCGAATATCACATATAGCGAATCAACAATCTCATGCCATCAATTAGCATAAACAATTACTGAGTAGGAAACCCTACTTTTCGCAAATCCGCAGCAAATCACAATCATTATATCAACAATCTTCTTTAATGAATTTCTTCCCCTAAACATGCAATTAACATAATCAATACTAACCCCTGTTTCCCCTTCCCCCCAAATCAATTAGGGTTCATAACAAATACAATACAATCAATCATAATCAAGGATACTTACTCAAGCAATCAATCAACAACGTAGCAAAAAGATTGAATCCGGCACGAGATGATGAAAGGTTTCTTGAGGAATTAGAGAGGATTTGCGAAATAGGGTTTTGTAATTAAGAAACGTAAAACTGAATAATGAAACTGGCTCCTCTTATTAACCTTTAATCATCCGTCCGACTAAACCCTAAAATTCGTCGTACTCGGTCGAGTACCACATGTACTCGGCCGAGTACGACTTACTCCGTCTCACTCGGCCGAGTACACGAGATTAGAATACCACTAAAGACATCAGCCAAATCCACTCGGTCGAGTGGCCTCCACTCGGCCGAGTATTATATGTACTTGGTCGAGTAAGCCCTACTCGGCAGAGCACCCTATACAAAGAAATACAGAGTATTACAGTCTTCCCTCCTTAAGAACGAACTTCGTGCTCGAAGTTCACAACTCATACTCCTACCACACAAACACCTCTACCAACTAACAACACAAGACACCACACAACACATATGCTAAACATATATCACAACATCACATCACAACACATATGCTAAACATATGTCACAACACCACATAACAACACATATGCTAAACATATGTCACAACAACACATTTCAACACATATGCTAAACATATGTCAGGACCCAACAACACTACGCAGACAATGACGCGAGGACTCTACCAATAACATATCAACTCGTAGCAACCAACACCAAATTACCATCAACAAGTAGGACCAATAAGAAAGCAAAAGTCTTCCAAAACTAATACAAATTATTACATTCATCCCTCCTTAAAAATGAATTTCGTCCTCGAAGTTCACACCCTCATTAACAACAAGAGAAACCAAGTAGTCATGCAAGCACTAGCCCTTTCACATATCAAGGGGACCCCCAAAGACCGCCACAATCCGATACAACATCATAACCCAACAATTCCAACAATACATACATTGACAAGACATATGAGCTAACACCGTCAAATGCCACCATCGAAATTTTCACATCCTACCGACATCACACCCACACAAGTACTCCAAATCTCTAACAACACCTACCAACACTCGCCTGATCATATCAAACTTCAACCTTTCAACAAGACCTAACACCTGATCCACCACGAATGTGACAACCCTCGCGAATGCGGAAATATAAAACAAACAAGCATGTGAATTATATAGCGGAAATATGAAGTTTTAAAAACTTTTATACATGCAAGGAAAGAATACGAGGAGTGTCAAATATTACAAACCAAAGTACGAATTATACTACATCAAGAGACGAAGTCTCTCCAAAATGTTAACAAGTAAAAGTGATTAGCAAACTAGCTAATAAACGTCTAGAGGTGTTTCATCCAGGGACAACGCCCGCTAGCTCACACCCGAACCCAAAATACCACAAGCAAAAAGCCATCCAATCAAGCAACCTGTTCATCCATGAAAAACATGAACGCCACAGTCAGTGAGGAGTAATTCCGGGTTCTCCCAGCCATATCACATTAAACGTACATAGAAGGAAATACAAAAGTAAAATCATGCATATATAGATATACATGTGAGATACGATAAGAATAGATAGGCAATTCAATATATAATAATAAAAATATAAGAAGTACAAGTCCGAATCCATCATGTTATACGAAGACTCGGGAAAGACACTCTTAGGCAACCGAATACGCTCACTAGGGCTTGCATCTCACCGTTAGCGGTATAAGTTTGATAAGATTGAGACTCGACAAACAAACCATGCCAAGTCATCCAATGATCAATCATATAATCATTCATCCAACCATACCAATATATTGACGACATCTCTCACGGTAAATGAAACGCACTAGCATCGTGTACAATAGCAAGACAAGCCAATGGAAGCTCACGGAATAAGACATTTTCCGGAACCGTATACGATAAGACGTTTCGTATACTCATGACCTAGACAAACAAGTTCAAGGGATAAGACGTTTCCCGGAATCATGTACGATAAGACGTTTCGTACACACAAGACTCTAATCCTCTCGGTAGGACGACGATAATAATACGGTCCTAGTCTAAACCTGGCCAGACTTTCGGAATAAGACGTGTTCCGATTCGACATGTGGTAAGACTGTGACACCCTCAAATTTGCGGAAAGAAAAAAAATAATTTAAATTACATAAACGAAGGGTCATAAATAAAAAGGTTCATTACAAAAGAAATTAATATTATACATAAGAATTATACAAGACGGGAGACATATCTCCCGTATAAATACGGAAATAAAAGAGTGTATAATAATATCCAATCTAAGAACCGAATATAGGTCCAAGGTAAATACTTCGCTCGCTAGCTCGTCAATGTACCCAAAGTATGCATCACCACCTGTTCGACCGCATTAAATATAAACACGGAAGCCACAGTCAGTGGGGGTAACTCCGAGTCCTCCCAGCCACGAAATGTCAAGTTTAATAAAACATGAATAACATAAAAGCAATGTATATGAACAATACAAAACTTTAACATATATGATATGCTTTTCATGTTATGAAACAGATAACTAACAAATAACCTAGCATGTGAAAGCTATCATGTGAAACCGATAATAAACTATAACTCGAGGTAGGGAAGCTGGTATGCTAGCTCAGAGGTTCCTCTCAGAAACATGGCCGTGATACACTCAAACCCTAATCAACACGTAATCATGTGAATCAGTTAACAATCGGTAATCCAAACTCTATCAATCTTAGCCGGCTTGCATCTCACCTTCTAAAACTCATAGAATCATACAAACATGAAAGACCAATACTTCTACAAACAGGCATAAGTTCTTAGCACCGTCAATAGAAGACTTCTGTAACTCAAGTCTATACCACGAGGTAGGATATACTTAAATATTTAGGCTCAGCGGTCACTCTAGTAACATGGCCCAAATACCAAGCACACATCTAGGCTCAGCGGTTACACTAATAACATGGCCCAGATCCAAAGCACATATCTTAGCTCAGAGGTTCCTCTCAGAAACATGTCCAAGATACGACTCAACCCTAAACCTAGACTGCGCAGACCTAGAGAAATGCGAAGATCCATCGCATCCAAGACCCATGATACAATCACATGAGTACACCCTAAGAAGATCCATCAAAGGGGTTGGCTAGTACTAAAGCTGGCTCCATTTCCCAAAGTGGAAACTATGGCAGCCATGCCCCGACTTGAAGATCCATCAAGCCGGGAACACAAAAGCTATCAAGCGCAAACTCCATATGCTCGTTAAAGATAGTACGGGCCTATCAATGTCATGGTCCAAGATACTCATTTAGAATTAGAATGGTCAAGACGCCATATACTCATAATTCTCTATGGGTACTTAGTCAACACGACACCAACCATATAATTAAACAGTCACGGGAAAAACATCCTATCATGTGACTAATTGCATATAAATCATATTCAATATCATATCGCCTCATATCTACTAAGGCTAATTCAATAATTAAATAAAACCTTACTTGAAGACAAATCCCCGACCCGAGTCCCGCGACGGGTCATCAGTCAAAACGGGGCTGACTAGATCTTAGTTTGACCAAACCCGTTTGGTCAAACCGGCTAGAAACAGAGTCTTAGTCATCTCGGCTTGAACAAGAATAATCATAATCAATTCATGTTATTTATTCCAACCTCTAACATGTGAATAATTAAAATTATACAAAAACCCGCTTGACTTAAGGATATCAAATTAAACTACGGTCTCGTATTATAATTTCTAACATGTGAGAAATAATAATTTTATGAAAAACCTTTTTAATTAAATATTTTACTCATTAATATTTCCCACTTGCTAAATATTACAAAACACGATAAATTAACATTAAACTCAAAAACCGTCACAAGTCCCAAAGTGGGACCCACGGGCTGATTTTGGGCCAACTTGACACGGGCCTGGACTGGGCCCCACGGCCTGTTTTGGGCTGTTTTGGCTTTTATCAACTTAACTAAAAACCGTTTCCTCATATTTCCGCATGCTTTAATAATTAAAACCTTGTGTCAAAACAACAAAATAACAATTAAAAATCGACCACAACCCAAAGACCAAAAACCCGGAAACCACCCATGGACCAACCAGACCGGGTCTGAACCGGCCTGGACGGATTGTTTGGTCCGGTTCCAGCCCTAAACCGCCCCCTAAACAGCCCAAAACCGGTCCACAACAACCAAACACAAATTTTTCCAACATGGTTTTAATGGAATTCAACAACCATTTTTTAACATCAATTTCAACCATCCAGCCTATTAAAATCATGATTATGAAGAAAATCATAATATATGTCAAGAACACACATGTTTTATAATTATACCAATGATAAAAACGTTACTTAATCAGTTACTAATTAAAACCGGTAAACATAAACACTAACTAAAGTAGGTAACATTGATCGTCGAGTAAATCGGAATTGTTACCTTAGCTAGCAAAATCAATTAGCACCAAAATAAGAAGTAAATAAAAATAAGAAACCCGTCTTCTAATCTTCTCCTAAAATATACGAGTCACCAAACTCGTCTTCAAAATCTTCCCCTATAATAAATGACAAGAAAAACATTATTAGAACTTAAAACTTGATTTTCCATAATTAAAGTCTTGAAAACGATTTTGTCGGAATTGGAAATAAAACGTACTTGAAGATGGAGAGCGAAGAGGAGATTCTAGAAAATAAGTTAGGACGGATTTAATTAAGAAATGAAGGTTTTATGATGATTTTGCTCAAGAACGACGAAGAACAAATGAAGAACGACGAAGAACGAATGAAGAACGATAAGAACGATGTAAAAATTTTTTTGATCGTTAATTTGATTTATTGAAAATGAAAATTGGTTAGTTGAGTGATGTGGTGAGTGAGGGCCGTGTAAATATATAGAGGAATAGGAGTCGGATTTGGAAATTGATTTTGAAATTGTTTGTGCACGGAAATTGACTCGGCGTTTAATAATTATATTACGGTAATCGATATTAATATAATTAGCGTTTAAGTTATTGAACTAAATATCAAGTAGTTATGTTATTATAATGAAAAGAAAGGAAAATATCAAGTCCTAAGAGAGGAAAAAGAGACGTGTGAAATGGAGAGGAATCGGGTCTGTTTTTAAGCGATTTGCGAAGTTTAAGTTGACAGACCGATAAAGTTACAAATATCTTAGATATTTTTATTAGTTTAATCATATTAATTAAAAGATCTAATATGAGTGGAAAAAAAGTGACATGGGCGTGTGACTCATGCCAAAGTCGGGTTTCGGGTTTGTTTCGGGATTTAAGATGACTCGGGAATAGTTAAATGACGTTCGGGTTAAAACCGTAAAAGTAATTCTTTAATTCCGAATAAATTCAAAATAATTTATTAAATTATGATAAATTCCAATAAATCTTAATAAAAAGAAATTAAATTTATTATTTTTCAAATATAATTTCGGTCTTTAAAATTACGAGGCGAGTCGGGAAAAGTCAACGAAAGTCAAAGTTGACTAAAACGTCAAGAAAAGTCAATGATGACTTAAAAGTCAAGAAAAGTAAATGACGACTTAAAAGTCAAGAAAAGTCACTGACGACTTTTAAAAATCAAGAAAAAGTCAAAGACGACTTAAAAGTCAAGAAAAGTCAAAGATGACTAAAAAAAACGGTCTTTTCCATTGGAAATCTCTTCAGTAAATTCTTCAAATACGAACGGGGAATTCAAAATCGACTCGAAACAAAATTATTATTTAAAAACTTACCCTTGCTGGGAAAAGTATTATTAAGAAATTTTACTAGAAAAATAGGGTACTTTTCGGGTGTTACAAAGACGTTCCAATCCAAGACTCGGTCAATCATAGACGCCGAGTACCCCAAATTCGTCCACCTTCACGAAAGAGGCGGAAAAAGAGATCTATAGCAAAAGTCAAGCTTAGTTAGGTTACATGCCCCCAATGACCACCACCTTGCAAGGATACAATTTGAGGCGGTCGATCAACGCATTGCGTTCGCTACCTCTAACAAAACGTAGTCAGATCCCCACTAAACATGCATTACAAGCATCAGGACTACAACCACCATGCTAGACATTCCAGTCTAACGAGTATAAGGGTGTAGCCGGGAAATGAGAGTTCATAGCACAAAATCATTAGTGCTCAAATCATAACATATGTAAAAACCGACTCAAAGTAAGACATACCAAAAACCGTCACAAAACATGTGAATAGCGAATTATATAAACTTAACTATGATAAAAATGAATCAATACATGATACATAAGCATTAGAACAAGTTTATGAAGCATAATGAATAAGAAACATAGATACCTCTCCAAAACAACAAGTTTGGAAACTAACTAAAACAAGGGTCCACTTCAAACTGTCATAATTAGAGTTCTAGATATGCAAATGCAGAAATTCTAGATCGAGGTGATAGCTTATCCTCTTACGGTTCCAACGATAGGTCACAAGCCCAAAACAAGAAAGTAACGAAGGAGATATGATAATTTTACGAAAAGGGGTCAGTGCAGTGAAACTGCACAAGTCACGACCGTGACTTGTATTTCACGCCCGTGAAATGAGTTACCAGTTCACCCGAGAGCCTTCAACATACATTCAAACATTTTCAATTTTCATGATTCACTTCTAACAACTATCAACAATCAATAATCATCATCAAAAGTCATCAACTAACAACAATCATTATCAATAATACAATTCCTAAGCTTTCTAATCGTATTCTAAATACGAATTCTAACATAGAAATCATGTAAAACACGTAAATGATATCGAGTAACCCTTCACCGTTACCTTTTCGCGCCTTTAATCGATTTCTAAACCTTCCTAGTCTCCACCTACATACAATTAGATAATAAAAGATGAATATCATTCACCTTGAGAAAGACGGATAATTTAAAAAGCGAGAAAGACGGTAATTTTATTACCAATACGGATAGAGGAAGCTAAGAGGGGAAGAATAAGACGAACTTACGTGAATTTGAGCGAGAAATGAATGAGTAGTGACGATTCTAAACTTGGAAGAATATGGACGCTAGGTTTTGGTGTTTATGGTGAGGAAGAATAAGATTGAGTTGTGAGGGAGTTAGGGTTATGAGGGAGTATATGTAGGGTGAGTAAGTGGAAAAGTCAAGAAAAAGTCAAAGACGGCTCAAGACGGGTTTTACATGAAATCTCGCGGAAATTCCAAATACGAACACGGAAATTCTAAATTTGACTCGGAAAATTAAATTTACGATTAAAACTAAATTTCGCTGAAAAGTAACCGTAAAATATTTTCACTATAAAAATAGGGTACATTTGCGGGTGTTACAACGAAGTACTCACAACATCACATACCATTTTACAACATAATACTCCATAACTTCCACCATCATACCAAACATTAAAACTACAAGTTATCGTCATACAAAAATAGTTCTATCCTTCCACATAACCCAAAACCGACCATCACCGAATAACTTAGACCGCAACACCACACTCATGCCTTTAATAATACCTCAACTGCACAACTGACTATCAACAATTCACCTAAATTTTATCAATCAAATCACACTATTCCACAAAACACAATCACGACAAAGAGACAACCCACTCTCCTCAAATGCTGCACGCCCTCTAACCTCATTCATTATTAAGTCTTATCCATTTACTTTATCGCCTTCATCCCGTCTCACCCAAAATCGCTTAATACTCCAATACCAACACTGCGGATTATACGAAAACCCCAAACACCTTTCATTTTTCACATTACCTAGAATCCACCCAGAAATCCTCAACATTCAACATTAGATCAATCATTTACCACGATTTCTCATAACATCCTTCTGAATTATCGCCCTATCTCGACCACATAACACTCAACCATGATGTGCTCTAACACCATATCTCCATAAAATCCTCCAAACGACCATGAACCATTTACAACCTCCATCACACCGTAATTATATTTCTCGACCTCCTTACACCCACCAAGTCAAAACATCCAAATTCATACACGAAACCACCTGATCAATCAATCTACCCGACCCAAATTCTAAAAGAACAAGGGACTCAACAATAACGACTTATACATATTCACCGATAAGACTCTACTCTTAAACCCACCAGACAATAGCTACCAAAACTATAATAATAAAATACGACCTCTATACACGTGCCCAACACATAATTGCTTCAATCCCTTAAGACTCGATACTCTAACTGACTCACAGGGACTCGCATGACCACATGACCGACAAACGGACCACCAAACTACTGACACCAATACACAACAAAAGACTATACAAGCTAGGATACATAACCTAATTAGCCACACACAAACCGCCAATACTTCCCTATACACTTGTCTCCAAGCGTTACACGAGGACACTCTCTCCTCAGTCTACTAATCCAATATAAAAGTAACAAGCTTGTAATAACACATAGTCAATCCCAACAAAAAAGCTAGATTCCAATATATCCCAAATGTCGCCCTCAAAGCCACGAAACTACGACATATTACTCTCCTTTTACTCACAGATCCATATTCTTGCCACCCAATGGCAACACAACTAATGAGAAACTACCAACTCAACTCCTTACATTCCTTTACCAACATGAAAACAACCGCAAAACTATTACACTTGAAACTACCTCCACACTCAACTATGACATCTATCAAATAATACCACAAACTTCGCATAACTTCCTCAACTCAACCATAAAAAGCCCTCCTCCATCGATCCCTCTCTCCCCGCAAAATGACTCACAAGGTAATAAGACTAATATCTCAAGATAGCTACCAAATAACCAAATAAGCTCTCACATTTCCTTTTGAGACTTAATAGCTCCCATTCTTTCTTTAGTCCTTGACAGAGTGTCATTTCACCCTACTTTTCCACCCCTTTTTGCCTCTTTTTCCTTACCTTTAACGCTCCCTAAGAGCGTTTCTACGTGTTTTACCTTCTTCTAGCATATTTCTCGCTTTTATCGTGTTTTTGTAGGTAAACCGTCATTTGGGGCGAGTTCTACCCAATTTTGATCGACAAAAGAGAAGGTACATCACACTGAGGGCCCACGGCATGTCCTAGGTGACCCCACATACCATTGGGGGCCATACTTGGCGTACCCGAGTCATCCCGAGTCAAGGCAAGCTAAACCGAGAGAAGTTGACAAAAATATATCAAGGGAACAAAGAGGAAAGACCTTTCACAGGCGTGAAGTACATCTCACAGTCGTGAAACACAACTCACGGTCGTGAAACACAACTCGCGGTCGTGAAACTCAGCTCGCGGTCGTGAAACTCAGCTCGCGGTCGTGAAACTCAGCTCGCGGTCGTGAAACTCATCTTGCGGTCGTGCAACGCAGCTCGCGGTCGTGAAACACAGCTCATGGTCGTGACTTAGTTGGGAATTTCGGACCTGCTATTGCCACATATCTCACGACCGTGAGTTGCATCTCACGGTCATGAAACCCTTGTCACGGTCATGAGACACCTTTCACGGTCGTGACTCATTCAGTCCACTTAGTCTTTCGGAGCCCATCTTTCCTCCATTTTGTAAACCTATAAATAAATCCTTTTGTGTAATTAGAAGGCGCAAAACCTTAGATTCAAAACTAGTTAGATTAGATTAGATTAGTCCTCCTAATTAGTTTAATCTTTCCTCAATTACTCTTTAATTAGTTTTAGATCTAGTCATGTAATTGGATTTCTTGGATTTTGTACTTGAAGATTGGTGACAAAGTCTTCTCCTTTATTCAAGATTTCTTCTTTTATTGTTCATCTTTTGCCTTAATTAGTTGGTATATATTCTTAATCCCTTTTCATGTACTTGCTAATCTTGTCATTTCATTACATGTTTTGTTTCCTTCTTATCATTATGTCTTGTCTTAGTTTTATATCTTATTGTTCCATATTCCTCATGTTAAGTAGTGAGTAGTGATTAATCTAGGATTAGTGGTGGATAATGGGTTTTAATGAGGGTTAATCTTTGTTTGTTGGGTTTATTTGTTGATTAATTGTCTTTCTTCCAACTTATGCATACCACATGTTTGATGAAATGCTTGCTTGACAAACTTGCATGATTCATGCTTATTATACATTTTCGTAAGATCGAAAGCCTCGGCATATGTTAGTACTTTCATATAGTTGGTATATCGACCTTGTGTACGCGAGAGCTACCTTGGTTTGGCATGTAAGAGGGATTGTAAGATCGAAATCCTCAATCCACCGCGCCCAAGTTTGACTACACATTAACTATGAACCCGACTCACTAGAACCCAAATTACCCATTTGAACCCACCGATCCTAGACATTCCTTTTGTTGCTTGTTATTTGATTATCTTAGTTTAGTCTTACTTTTCTATTTATTTGCATTTACTCAATGTTCTTATATTAGTTTCAAATCCACTTCTATATCGTGACACCCTTGGGCATAGCTAGTCTAGACTTTTGCATATCGAATACCCACCGTCCATGTGGACCGACCTTGACTTGACACTGTGCTAAGTCTTGTTATAAATATCGTTTGACACATCAAAACGACGCGTGTCAAAATGGCGCCGTTGCCGGGGACGGTGCGATGTATTTGATTTGCTTTCTAGACTTTTCTAGTTGTGCTTGTTTGCCTTGAGGAACTTTGTTTCTCAAGGTTATTTCTAACCCTTTTATTTAGTGTCTTTGTTAGTAGTTTTCTTTTATTTGCATAATCTTCAATGATGACACAAAGCTTTCAACAAGAAGAATATGAGCAAGGTGAAGCTTTTGGCTATGACTCCCATGAGTGTAGAGGGTTTGTTGAGCAAGATAACATATTCCCATGAAGGGGGTTTGTGTGTCATGGAAACTTGTGAAGGTGAAAGGAGGAATTGTAAGCCCCCAAAAGAGCATGAGTCGTGTTTTCTTCCTTTTATTGACAAAGGTTGTGACTTGATTGGTATTAAGCACCACAAAGGCCTAAGTGTCGTGGCCAAGTTGGATTGGATATGGGTCTACTTTGTATCGAAATGGACAAAGCCTTACTTGTGCTTGTTCAAAGCTTACGCTCAAGCCTTTGATCGATTATTAAGAGCATTAAGTGGCATGGACAATGTCAATGAAGAATCGTTCCAACAGAATCCGCTACTTAATTTAGTTTGGTGGAGTCCTCATCATAACCACCGTTTGTATATACTCTTTCCCTTACCTTTGCATTGCATCTTAGTTCTTTTTATCTCAATTCTTCTTTGAGTCTTAGAGGCTATGCCTCGAATGGTTTGGGGAGGTTAAGATTGTACCCCACTTAATTGCATATTAGGTGTCATGTTTAGACTTTTCTGTGGTTGGTACCCCCATAAGAGGCCGGTGTCTTAGCCTTTACCTCCACAACGAGACTCCAAAATGACACATTTAGTTTAGTTTGCATTCACGTAGATCATGCATTACTTGTAATACATCACTTTGCATTTAGTATTAATCATATTTATTAGTTCATGCATTTCACATAGTAGTAGTTCATTTGCATAACTAACCTTGTTGTATATTTTGTACATTTTGATAATATTTCTCAAAAATCAAAAACCCAAAAACAAGTTTTTATTTTTCAAAATATTTGAAAAACACAAAAACATGTTCTTTTCCTTTTAGAAAATCATTCAAAAACTCCAAAAACATGTCTTTCTTTACTTTCAATAATTGTAACACCCACAAATGTACCCTATTTTTATAGTGAAAATATTTTACGGATACTTTTCAGTGAAATTTAGTTTTAATTTAAAATTTAATATTCCGAGTCGAATTTAGAATTTCCGAGTTCGTATTTGGAATTTCCGCGAGATTCCATGTGAATCCCGTCTTAAGGCGACTTTGACTTTTTCTTGACTTTTCCACTCATACTCCTCATATACTCCCTCAAACCCTAACCTAATTCATTCCTCACAACTCAACTCTTCCTTCTTCTCTAAGAAATCCAAAACCTTGCCTCCATTTTGATCCAAGCTTAGGATCGTCATATCTCGCTCATTTCTTGCTCAAATTCACGTAAGTTCGTCTTATTCTTCCCCTCTTATCTTCCTCTATCCGTATTGTTAATAAAATTACCGTCTTTCTCGCTTTTTAAATTATCCGTCTTTCTCAAGGTGAATGATATTCATCTTTTACTATCTAATTGTATGTAGGTGGAGACTAGGAAGGTTTAGAAATCGATTAAAGACGCGAAAAGGTAACGGTGAAGGGTTACTCGATATCATTTACGTGTTTTATGTGTTTTCTAGGCTAGTAAACGTATTTAGATTATGGTTAGTATGCTTAGGACTTGTGTTGTTGTTGATGGATGTTGTTAGTTCTTAATTGATATGAGAATTTATGGTTTGTGATGATAAATGAGGATTTTTGTTGTTGATAACATGTTGGTTTTGATCGTTCCTGAATCCCGTGTGGGACGCAGGCTGCGTCGTGGGACGCTGGCTGCGTCGTGGGACGCAGGCTGCGTCGTGGGACGCTGGCTGCGTCGTGGGACGCTGGCTGCGTCGTGGGACGCTGGCTGCGTCGTGGGACGCTGGCTGCGTCGTGGGACGCTGGCTGCGTCGTGGGACGCTGGCTGCGTCGTGGTGGCGCAGGCTGCGTCGTGGTGGCGCTGGCTGCGTTACGCGCGGCCGACTTCAGTTTTCCTGCACTGACCCTTTTTCGTAAACTGATTATATCTCCTTCGTTACTAGCTTGTTTTGAGCTTGTGACATCCCGTTGGAACCGTAAGAGAATAAGATATCACCTCCATTTGGAATTTCTGCATTTTCATGTCTAGAACTCTAGTTATGACCGTTTGAAGTGGACCCTTGTTTTCGTTGGTTTCCAAACAACGTTGTTTTGGAGAGATGATCTATGTTTTTATTCATTATGCTTCATAAACTTGTTCTAATGCTTATGTATCATGTATTGATTCATTTTTATCATAGTTAAGTTTATATAATTCCCTATTCTCATGTTTTGTGACTGTTTTTGATATGTCCCACTTTGAGTCGGTTTTTACAAATGATACGGTTTGAGCACTATTTTGTTATGTGCTTTGTACTCTCATTCCCTTGGCTACCTCCACGTTCGTAAGGCTGGAATGTCGGAACAGGGAGGTATCCTACAGCTTAATTGCATATACGTGTTTGTTAATAATGAAACATACTCTCATGCCAAACTTACCACCATTCATGCATATTTTATATCATACATGCTCAATATCATATTTCATGCCAAAATTCAACACCGTTTAACACATTACATTTCGTTCATGCTCATCATGATGCCATCATATTTCATGCGCAACATGTAATCATACCACATCTCATGTAGTTTCACATCCCATCACATCATCCATCCCATCCTCATGTGATACACACATGACACAATTCATCACTCCACTCCATTCCACATCCATCTCAATTTCACATATTCTCAAAATGCATACATAACAATATCAAATACACATAGCGTCCCGACACTTCCCATGGTGACCAAGTAAGAGCTATAGGTTCAAAAGTGCGATTTCGGGAGGTCTTCCGAATCCTTGTGGTAGCTCCTTATGGATCCTACCCGGGTTCATTTTATTAGACTCTCTTAATTCATTAGGTTCATTAGTTTTTTAGGTTCCAAAATCGATCGTTCTGATACCACTTTGTAACACCCCCTATATACCAAGGTGCCTTACAAGACCCCCTTAGCACACAAGAGTGCTACCATCTCGGTTGCTCGAGGTAGTAACATCACAACAAGCAATAAAGAAACGCCATTTAATTAAATAGGTTTAATATCAATATACAATCCCAAACAGATGGCATACCATCTGACCAAATAATTAAACTCCATATTGAAATCGTAATAACGATAACTAGCAATGTTCAACATAATGAAAAGACTACTAATAATCACGACTCCAAACTGACACGCGGAAGCTAGACTCATTCAGGTGATCCCATCTCAATCCCAGCGCATAGCTAACGATTACCTGCGATCACTTGCTCACCATTCCCCAACGGATCACAACAGTTTTGTAAAACAATAACGGGGTCAGTATTTGAATATACCGACTAACGTACAAGATAAGCACAAGGGAAAAGAAACCGAAGGGCCACCGCGGCGAATACCTCAGTAGACTCAAGGTACCAGCCTGCTTTACAATTCCACCTAATGACCCTGGATCGCCGCCACATGCGTCGAACTTTCATCTTGCCACAACAAGATAACCCAAAACATTAATGTGCACATCCACTACGTGGCGGGATAACCACGGGGGCGAACTCGGGGCATGACCTATCTCCCAACAGGATCACCAACCATAGTAACCATAGTAACATCGACAACAACCAATCTCCATCATCGTCACAACAGTGACCAACAACATCAATCACATATCGAATATCACATATAACGAATCAACAATCTCATGCCATCAATTAGCATAAACAAATAATAAGTAGGAAATCCTACCTTTTCGCAAATACCGCAGCAAATCACAATCAATATATCAACAATCTTCTTTTATGATTTCCTTCCCCTAAACATGCAATTAACATAATCAATACTAACCCATGTTTCCCCTTCCCCCCAAATCAATTAAGGTTCATTACAAATACAATACAATCAATCATAATCAAGGATACTTACTCAAGCAATCAATCAACGTAGCAAAAAAGTTGGATCCGGCACGAGATGATGAAGGGTTTCTTGAGGAATTAGAGAGCATTTGAGAAATAGGGTTTTGTAATTAAGAAACGTAAAACTGAATAATGAAACTGACTCCTCTTATTAACCTTTAATCATCCGTCCGACTAAACCCTCAAATCCGTCGTACTCGGTCGAGTACCACATGTACTCGTTCGAGTAAGACTTACTCGGTCGATTGCCAATATCACTCGGCCGAGTACACGAGATCAGAATACCACCAAAGACATCAACCAAATCCACTCGGTTGAGTGGCCTCTACTCGGCTACTCGGTCGAGTAAGCCCTACTCGGCCGAGCACCCTATACAAAGAAATACGGAGTATTACAATCTTCCCTTCTTAAGAACGAACTTCGTTCTCGAAGTTCACAACTCATACTCCTACACTACAAGAAATCTTGTTTCAGGCGACTGTATTAAGGCGACTGATACTAGTAGTCGCCAATTTGGCGACTGAAAATATATTCGGGCGACCAAAAATAGTCGCCAAATTGGCGACTGAAACAATACTGAAAATTTTAAAAAAAAACATGGGCTACTGATTGGCGACTGAATAAGCCATTTGGCGACCGATTTCAGCCGCCAATTTGGCGACTACCATTTCAGTCGCCAAATTGGCTATTATTCCAGAAGAATCAAAAATCATCCGCACACTTTACTTTACCAATTTTTCTTCAAACACATGAAAAAACCCCAATCCCTCTACAAAAACGACACCACCACTACTCCACTCCCTCAACCACCACTCCGACCACCACTCCGACACTAGCACCACCGGATCTTTGTGCTCTCCTTCTTCTTGTGTTGCTTTGTTTGTTCTAATTGGTGAAGGTATATTTGTTCGAATTTCAATCCTTCAATTAATTTAGTTTGTTTGTTTAATTTGTGATTCCTACTAGTATTTAGTTGATTTTATATGTTTATATAAACATTTGTGATGATTATTGGTTTTAGATGTTAAATGTTTGTTGTAATTTGAATCCTTAGATTAGTTGAGGGTTTTTGATTAGTGGTAGTGTTGTTGATATTATTAGTGTTGTTAGTATTAATTTTGTTGGTATTGTTAATTTTGATTTGGGTTAGTGTTGTTAGTAATGGGGTTTTGATAATTTTCATGATTTGTGTTAGTGTTGGTAGTATAGGGGTTTTGGTTAGTGCTGTTTGATTAGTTTTAGTATGTTAATAATATTAGTGTTATTAGTATTATTTTGTTAGTATTGATAATTTTGATTTGTGTTAGTGTATTTCGTATTAAGGTTTTGATAAATATGATTGTTTGTGTTAGTGTTGTTAATATTTGGGGTTTTGATTAGTGTTAGTATTTTTTATACTTGTTTTGTTGGTTAATGTTTAGATTAAAATGAAGAGATTGGAGCGTACATGGATGTACGAAGAAAGACTTGATAAGAAAAGACGTCCTACCGCTAGATTTGTAAAGGGGGTTGCCGAGTTTATTGAATTTGCTAAACAACAAGACGAGTATGATTTAGTAGTAAAGAAACTTAGGTGTCCTTGTATTAAATTCAAAAACATGAAATATCTACATGACATTGAGGTTCAAGAACATCTTTATACAAACGGGTTTTGTCCAAACTACTACAATTGGATTTCTCATGGAGAATCTTATTTTTCACTTCCCGAACAATCTCAAATCCCACAAAATGAGAACTCATATAGAGATATGGTAGTTGATGCCTTTGAGTCTAATATTTTCAATAATGATCATATACCAATGAGTGAAGAAGAACCACACCCACAAGCAAAAGCCTTTTTTGATATGTGAAAGGCGAGTGAAAAACCATTATATGAAGGGAGCAAAATGTCATTGTTAGAAGCCGCCTCTAGGATAGTAACTTTGAAATGTGAGTACAATTTGCCATTTAATTGTGTTGATGGCATTGCTTCTTTGATTGAGGATGTTATCCCCTGTAATAATGTCATGACCCGATCATTCTACAATACCAAAAAAGTAGTGAAAGGTCTACAACTTCCGCATTACAAGATTGATGCATGTAAGGATGGATGTATGCTCTTTTGGAAGGATGATGTTTTGCTTGACAAGTGTAGTAAATGTCAAAAGGCTAGATATAAGACAATTGAGGGAAGTATTGTCTTGAAGGGTAAAAAAAAAAAGAATGAAAAAAAAAGAGGTGAAAAGAGTAAGAAACCAATACCCGAAAATCCTGTAACTTACTTTCCTCTAGCTCCTAGACTTCAAAGAATGTTTGCTACCAAAAACATTGCCGACCAAATGAGATGGCACAAGGAAAATCCTCGTACTCCGGGAAAGATGTGTCATCCGAGTGATGGAGATGAATGGAAGCGGTTTGATATGCTTTACCCCGACTTTGCTGAGGAACCCCGTAATGTGCGACTTGGCCTTTGTACGAATGGTTTTGCTCCATTTGGCCAGTTTGGTAGAAAGTACTCTTCTTGGCCCGTAATGGTCACTCCATACAACTTACCACCTTGGTTATCTATGAAAAAACAATTCATCTTCTTGTCACTAATTATTCTTGGTCCTGATAATCCAAAAACCGCCTTAGATTTTTATTTGCAACCTTTGGTGGAAGAATTGAAACAATTGTGGGAAGTAGGTGTGCAAACATATGATGTGTCTTTAAAGCAAAATTTTCAACTAAGAGCTTCATTGTTGTGGACCATTAATGATTTTCCCGCCTACGGTATGCTATCTGGATGGTCTACCGCGGGAAAAAAGGCATGTCCTTGTTGCATGTACCAAAGCAAAGCATTTTCGCTTCCTTGTTCCCACAAAGTGAGTTGGTTTGATTGTCATAGACAATTCTTACCGGAGAGGCATGCCTTTAGGAGCAACAAAAAAGCTTTCAGCAAAGGTAAAGTGGAGCGGAATCATGCTTTAGATCGACTTCCAGGGGATAAGGTGTGGGATATGGTTTGTGATTTGTCACGTACTATTGATTGTACTAAAGCAGAGACGAATGAGCTGAAAAAGAAGAAAATTGGTTGGTTTAAAAGAAGCATTTTTTGGGATCTTCCTTATTGGAAGACGATGTTAATTAGGCACAATTTGGATGTAATGCATATAGAAAAGAATTTCTTTGAGCAACTGATTCACACGATTATGGATGTAAAGGGAAAGACTTGTGATACTGTTAAATCACGAGAAGTTTTGAAGATAATTTGTCATCGTCCCAAACTTCACATTCGTAGCGATGAGTCTAAGCCAAAATCTATTTTTACACTTGACAAAGCTCAAAGGAAGGTATTATGTGAGTGGTTAAGAAAGTTAAAATTTCCTGACGGATATGCATCCGATTTTAGTCGATGTGTTGATATGAAGGAGCTAAAGTTGCAAGGCTTGAAAAGTCATGATTGTCATATCTTCATGGAACGATTATTACCTGTATCTTTGAGACATCTCCTCCCCACTCCTGTGTGGAATGCAATTGTTGAGATAAGTCAATTTTTTCGAGATTTATGTTCGTCTTCAATATGTGTTGATGACATGATTCGTCTTGAGGAGCAAATACCAGAGATATTGTGTAAGTTCGAGATGATATTTCCTCCATCATTTTTTAATTCCATGGAGCATGTACCGATACATTTGCCTTACGAAGCCAAAGTTGGAGGCCCCGTCCAATATAGGTGGATGTATCCATTTGAAAGGTAAGATCGCTAAGTAGTAATTAAATTATAATTATTATCGTACTATATATAATTGATTTAATATTTATATACTAGTCTTAACAACTATTAATCCCATCAATTATTGAATAGGTTTCTTAATCACGTGAAGAAGAAAATTGGTAACAAAGCTCGGGTTGAAGGTTCAATATGCAATGCGTATTTAACGGAAGAGATTGCAAATTTTTGCTCTCTTTACTTTGAAAAACATATTGAAACCAAAGCAAAAAACTTGAGTGTTGATAAAGCGGATGAACTTGAGACAAGTTTACCCGAGTTTTTCCAAATGCATGATGATGAGGGTTGTTCATCAATTGGGGGAACAAGATATTTGGATGACAAAGAATATGATCGTGCTCACCTTTACGTTCTTTCTAATTGTGAGATTTCGGAATGATATGAAACGGAGTTAGTGAATGATTTCATTAAAGCACATCCTAATGTGAATAGAGATGATGATGTTTGGAGTAACCATGAGGATCAATTTGCAGCATGGTTTCGGAACCATGTAATTGAGTTAAATATCGAAGATGATTTGATAAGGACTTTGGCCTTTGGTCCTTCACGAATGGTTAAAACGTGGAATTGTTACTCGGTCAACGGATTTAATTTCCATACATTCAACTACGGTAAGGATAAGGTTAGGTGCAATTATGGTGTTACTATTTCTTCTCTTGATGACAAAGAATACTATGGTATAGTTGAGGATATCTTTGAGTTGATCTATAATGGGTGTGAGCGTTCTTATAGTACTGTCTTATTTAAGTGTGAATGGAAGGATAACTCTGTGGCCGGTATGAAAGTTCATGAACGTTATAAACTCGTCGAAGTGAATCATACCCGGACATACTCAAAGTATGATCCATTTATACTTGCACATCAAGCCAATCAAGTATATTTCGCTTCTTATCCAAGCACGAAGAATGATCGAAATCAAAAGCAGTGGTGTGCAATCTTTAAGACAAAAGCACGCTCACAAGTAGATACAACTTTTTTTCAAGAAGAAATAGTATCTAGCGGGTTTATGTTGTCTCCACCTGATGAGGACATTTATGAGAATGGAAATGAAGAGGGTAAGGATTAAGAAAACGAGGATGGTGATGGTCAAGTTTACGGTGATGGTGGTAGTGATAGTGATAATGATAATGAATCATATGGTGATGGTGATGATGGCGAATTTGATGATGTTAATGATTAATTGGGTAAAGATATATTTATATATATTTTAATTAAGTTTTTTATGTTATTTGATGTTTTTTTTATGTTATTAACAGTTTATGTTTATATTTTTTTTTATGTTATTAACCGTTTCTAACAATTTGAATATTTGTTTAATTGTAGATGGCAGGAGGTCGAGGTAGACAACGTGGCGGCGGTTCAAATAGACGCCATAGTACTTCTTCAGTCGACGAGGAGGAGATGGAGGTTATTGATCAGCAGAGTCTGGTGGTCGAGGAATCGACCAATGACGATGAGTCCTCGGATCAGACATCGGAGATCCAGCTCACCTCGGAAGGGAAGATGATACTTGATCCCGCGGGTTTTTGGTAAGACAATGACCAATGTCTTTAATTTATTATTTTATAATTATATTACATTATTTAACATAAATGCATACTATTCCAAAATAATATATATATCTATATATTATTTTTCAGGTTTTCGTCTCAAAAGGTTGTACGAGGTTGTACTCAAAGTACAAAGATGAAGATGACGGGGGTTGCTCCTACTTGTTGGACCAAGGCTACATCCACACAAAACGAGGAATGGTTGTGGGAAATCGGTATTACCACAATACAATTATTATAGGATTATAACGAAAAGTAATAATTTGATTATACTAGTCATAAACGAAAACGAGAATAAGAGTATAGATTTAGAAATCAACCTCCGGTCCTAGCAATTGGCGTAAAGAACAGAGATATCAAAGTAGATATCCTCCTAATCGTTGCACCCAAGACTGTATGAGAAATGCCCTTGTGTTGCTAGAAGTTTTCAAAAGTTACTGTTAACCTTTTGTTTTGTGTTTTTTTTGTGAAAGAGTTATTGTTAACTTTTTCTTTGTGTGATGTTTAGATGGAGGCCCCTTGTGAGAAATAGAATTAGGTTATAATTTTTCTCCTGCTTCTCCCCCTCTCACGGCTCCCTAGGTAGGTTTTTATATGAGGAGATTTTTGTCTCCTCAAAAATAATTACCCATTGACTAAAAACCGAGTGTATCTGGATACTTTCGTTTTTGGTCATTTTAGCTTCCAATATAATGTAATATATTATAATCGTCGTTTTACATGGACCGACATTATAATCCATCATTAATTATAAATATCCGTATATTTATAATTTGCCAATTAATTATAACGGTTTATGTTTAATTAGCATTATATACATTATATAACATTTTATATTCAATTTACGAATTACAGTTAATTCGTCTCAGCTAACTTTATTTAATCGTTATTAAATAATCGTCTCATCATCACATTGACTAACCTTTTAGTCAAATACACGACTAACCTTTTAGTCATTAATAGGGCATCAATATGATTATTTTCTCAAATAATCACATCTCTCAAACACATCCTATAGGTGTGACTTTTAGGGACCAGGTGATCACCGCCATCTGTATGACAATAACGTCAAACTTATCTAGCAAGCCAACCGTTATTGATAAACGTTAATCAACTGATTATTATACAAAGTATACCCTGTGAACCTACAGAGATTTATTTATGTTATTGCACTAACTGTGGAGGACACTGGCTCCAACAATCGCCCACTTGTCCGTACAAGTGTATGTGCGATAACCGATTCTCATATCCATTATAAATTTCTCCCACTCAATGTAAACCAATTTGCAAAGTCCGTATTCACAAAGGTTGTAGTTTACAAGTGATCAGTATCAAGAGTGGTTTCCCCGACTAGAGAGTAACTTAACTGATAAACGAATCTATATTCGAGCATGGCCATGCATTTCAGTTACAGCTCCTCGAGTGGCCCTGAGAAATATCATATCCTGATAAAGGTTCGATATTTTCTTCAACTCGAATCTTGCAGATACAAGCGCAGTATGAAATGACCCAGTGAAAATCTACTTAGCCTCCTGTTACGGTCGACCATGAGAAAGAAACCAAAGTCACCCAAAAACTGCCTTTATCTCAAGAGACAGTCGATAGTCAAAAGAATCGACTCTAGGAACACTATGGATGTCCTATCCACGACCTGACACCTAATGTTCCGAAACATTTAGGACTCCATAAAGTTGTCACAAAAATGTCCTGCGAGGTATCATTATAACTCGCATATGTGATCGATCAGTCAACAGCTTGACTTATGGCTCGTTGAACCCACCATCAATCAACTGCACAGAATAATTGCCAGAGTTATCAGCTCATGTAGGCGATTACGGACCAAAACAAATATAATGTAATTCAGTTCACTTTGTGGTGTTCAATGTTGTCAGTACAACCCACATGAAAAACAAAAAATAAAACAAAACGATGATTTCATAGATAGTTTTATGAAAAAGATACAAGTGTCTAATCCAAATAAAACAACTAAAACAACTCAGGAACACGTTTGATTCCCTGGAAATAACGTGCCCTTCAGCTTACATATATCAATGGTTTAGTGAGAGGATCTGCGACGTATCACGTAGGCAATCGTTGTCGATTACTATTTACCCTTTGCTCATATAATCTCGGATCATGTGGAGCCTTCCGTGTAATGCCTTAGATGTTGCTGGGCTATTAGGCTTCCTTTAGCCGGGAAGATGGCACATATTTACACAATAGATGGTGATCGGGTCATCCGAACTAGGAACTACAGTTAGTCTTTGTAAGAATTGACGCATCCATATAGCTTCCTTCGCAGCCTCTGAAGCAGCATAGTACTCGGACTCAGTCGTAGAATCTGCTATAACAGTTTGTTTGGAGCTTTTCCAGCTGACCGCAGCGCCATTAAGAGTAAAAACGAATCCAGACTGAGATTTAGAGTCATCTCGATCCGTTTGGAAGCTGGCATCTGCGTAACCGATTGCGCATAGCTCAGTGTCGCCTCCATAAGTCAATACCCAATCCTTAGTCCTCCGTAGGTACTTAAGGATATTCTTAACAGTCATCCAGTGTGTTTCACCTGGATTGCCTTGGTATCGACTTGTCATACTCAATGCATATGCCACGTCTGGACGTGTGCATATCATGGCATACATGATCGATCCTATAGCTGATGCATAAGGAATCCGACTCATGCGCTCGACCTCTTCTGATGTCTTTGGTGCTTGAGCTTTACTCAACTGCATCCCAGAAATCATTGGAAGGTTCCCCTTCTTGGAGTTGGTCATGCTGAACCTCTCAAGAATCTTATCTATATTAGACTCCTGACTGAGGGATAACATCCGTCGTGATCTATATCTGTAGATACGGATCCCCAAAATTCTTTGTGCCTGGCCCAGATCTTTCATCTGGAAATGGTTCTTTAACCAAACTTTTACCGAAGTTAAGAGAGGTATGTCATTCCCAATCAAGAGTATGTCATCGGCATACAATATTAGGAAGACAATCTTGCTCCCACTCGACTTGATATATAAGCATGGTTCCTCGACCGATCGAGTAAATCCATTCTCTTTTATCACCTGGTCGAAACGATGATTCCAACTCCGAGAAGCCTGCTTACGTCCATAGATGGAACGCTTAAGCTTGCATACCTTATTAGGATTTTTAGGATCAATGAAACCTTCGGGTTGTACCATGTACAACTCCTCCTCCAATAACCGTTTAGACGCGGTTTTCACGTCCCTTTGCCAAATTTCATAGTCCATGAAAGCGGCAATCGCTACGATTATCCGAATGGAACCAGCATGACTAACGTGTGGCAAAAATTTCATCATAATGCAATCCGTGCACTTGAGTGAAACCTTTTGCCACTAGTCGTGCCTTGTATGTATCTGGTTGTCCTTCTACAGAATGCTTTATCTTGTAAAGCCATTTGCACTGAAGAGGCCGAACCTTATCTGGTAAGTCAAACATATCCCATACGTCATTCTCATACATAGAGTATATCTCGGATTGCATGGCGTTAAGCCATAGCTTAGAGTCGGAACAGGTCATGGCACCTTTATAGGTAGCGGGTTCGTTACTCTCTAGGAGTAAAACGACATCACTCTCATTCTCCTCGACCATACCAATGTATCTGTCTGGAGGAATAGAGTGGCTACCCGACCTCCTAGGTTCCAAAGGAATATTAACCGCAACTGATGATGAAGGAACAGTTTCCTCCATTGGTTGCTCGGTTGTTGGTTCTTGAATCTCCGACAGTTCGAAGGTTCCATTACCTGTCCTATTCTCGAGAAATTCCTTCTCTAAGAACGTCGCACTAGCCGCAACAAAAACTCGATGTTCGGTAGGGGAGTAAAAGTAATGACCAAACATCCCTTTTGGATAACCAATAAAGTATGTCTTGACCGATCGTGGGCCAAGCTTATCGTCAGGTCTCCATTTGACATAAGCCTCTCGCAGCCCCAAACCCGAATAAAGGACAAGTTATGGACCGTTCCCTTCCATAATTCATATAGTGGAGTCTTTCTACAAGCTTTAACATACTTCGGTTAAGTGTAAGCAGCTGACACAGAGCATAACCCACCCCAAAATGAATCAGGTCCAAACCGTGTGGACCTCATCATGTATCGCACCATATCAAGTATGTTTCGATTTCTTTTCTCCGTCGTACACAAAACTGCAATGGTGTTTCCAGGTTGAGTTAACTGTAGTACTACACCACAGTCTTTGAGGTGTTGATCAAACTCATTCGAAAGATATTCGCCACCACGATCTGAACGTAGTGCGTTAATCTTTCTATCCAGTTGGTTTTCAACCTTATTCTGGAATTCCTTGAACTTGTCAAAGGACTCACTTTTATGCTTCATTAAGTAGACATATCCATATCTACTCAATCGTCCGTGAAAGTGATAAAATATCTATAGCCATCTCTAGCGTTGATTGACATAGGTCCACACACATCAGTATGTATGAGTCCTAATAGGTCAGCAGCGCGCATTCCAACACCTTTGAAGGAAATTCGAGTCATTTTGCCTATGAGACATGATTCACACGTGCCAAAAGATTCATAGTCCAATGGGGAGATAGTCCCCATTATCAGGAGTTCTTCAACCTTTTTCATTTTATGTGTCATCGCAATGCCATAAATAGGTTTGATCTTTGTCACCAACCTTTGCTTTCTTACTACTCACATGCAATATATCTGTGGTTTGATCTAAAACATAAATCCCATTTATGGAAACTGCTTTACCATAAATCATTTCGTTTAAAGAGAAAATACAGCTATTATCCTTTATTACAAACAAAAAGCCGTCCTTATCAAGTACGGAAACTGAAATAATGTTCTTAGATAAACTGGGTACATAGTAACAGTTATTCAGAAATAACTCAAATCCACTCGTGAGTTGGATTACATATGTTCCCACTGAAACGGCAGCTACTCTTGCTCCATTCCCCACTCGCAGGTCCACATCACCCCTTGCGAGAGTTGTGATGTTTCTTAGGCCCTGCAAATGATTGCACAGATGAGAACCACAACCAGTATCTAGTACCCAAGTTCCGAAACTTGCATGGTTGATCTCAATCATATGAATAAAAGAAGAAGACATACCAACAGGAGAGACGCGGTCTGCTTTAATGTCCTCTCGGTACACGAGGCAGTTCCTCCTCCAATGCCCAATCTTGTGGCAATGGTGGCACTCCACGTTACCTTCATTGCTCTTTGTCTTGCCTTGTGAGCTACCGCTAGACTCACCAGGCCCACTCTTGCCTTGCCCTGGCTTTTTGAATTTCGGCTTCCCTACAGCTAGGTTAGCCTTAGCCTTGCCCATACCTTTGCCCTTGTTTGCTATCATGAGAACGTCCTGTTTCAGACTCCCACTCAATTTCAGATCACTCTCTGTCTGTACAAGGAGTTAGTGGAGCTGATGAAGACTCTTCTTCATATCATTCATATAGTAATTTGCCCTGAAAAAGGGCAAAACCATCATGAAGTGAATGAAGAACGCGGTCTATGACGATCTTCTCATCGATTTTGCAACCAAGTGCCTCCAGTTTCTCGACATTCTCAATCATCTCAAGAATGTGTGGGCTAACTGCTTGGCCCTTCTGGAGTTTCGCTTCAAAGAAGCGACAGGTATGCTCATAGCTAACGATCCTCGGAGCTTTCGAGAACTCGTTAGAGAGCGTGGTGAAAATCTTGTTTGCACCATGGGCAATGAATCGCCTTTGCAAATTTGATTCCATTGAAAAGATGAGTACGTTCTTTATCGCACCCGCCTCCATTACGAAATCACTATAAGCAAGTGATTCATTTGCTCCTGCATTGGGGCCTGGGTTTGGCGGTAGTGGCTCAGTCAAGTACTGTAGCTTACCGTCTGCAATGGCAGCATTCCGTAATGCCGCCTCCCAGTCCGCAAAGTTGGACCCGTTATTCTTCAGTCGCGTTGACTGATTCATAGTGTCCATGAACATCTTAAGCCAGGACTCACGTCCGAGCGTGACACTTGGCATTGGGTCATCAGTATGGCCAGACATTTGTAATTAGCAGTTATATCTGAATATATGACTGGGGAAAAAAAAAATAAGATAAGTTTCATCGTTTTAAAATTTGAGTCTAATGGAAAAACATGTTTAATTCGATGACTCGTGCATTTATACAATTGACCTTCCTCAAGAATTATTTAAATGATCCCAAGACTCAATTTCTGTAAATTGATAAGCCAACCTCTTGGCTAATTCTACTTTTAGAATTCCTGGTCGATAAATTTCCGTAAATTCTATCTTTAGTCCATTATAATCACGAGATATTACTCGTACTATAATGTTGAGATAAAATAGGTCAACACTCACTACTTACCCAACGTAGAAGGGGTCATATTATGACTTCCGACGAAGAAGGGGCTCATAGTAGCTTTCCCTATAAAGACTAGTCTCAATTTTAATTTATAGGGGAAGGTCCCATCATCTTAACTTAAATTCATTTTAAGTGAACAAATGTCTAGCAACTCGAGAATGATTTAACTAAGGTGATTGCCCTAAAAGCGAGTGACATCTGTATGTCCATGATAAAAATATTCAACCTATATGAATCATTTTTCATGCAATTTAGGTTTAGGTGGTTTGGTTTAGGCAGAATATGATGCAATTATATCTATCATATGATGGAAAGTAAACGAGAATGAAAAACGTAAAGGAAAAACATGTCCTAGTGTGGCCTATCCTACCAAAAAGAATAAATACAACTCGGAATCCAACTGATTTGACCCTCGAAGCTTGACTTGATCATCCTTTTGGTCCATGTAGCGGGAGTGAGCTCCAATGTCCATCTTTAGTCTTCTTTGAAATTACAATAAATAAAATTACATTTAACCTATTTATTACATTCTAATTTCAAAACCCAATACTAAAAATGGAGATTCGAGATCTCAAAATACATCCAAGACTATGTTACCATCATTACGGTAACACAATCTACTAAGGCCACACTAAGTTACAACTGATTGTAAAATACGTTAAAAATTCATTCAAACATTCCAAAAGACATTATAAAAGCATCAACTAAAATAAAACATGCAAGACATAATACAGTTATTACGATGTTTTATTATCCAAACCACCATTTAACATAGATTATAATTATGTGGTAATTCTGTAATTACCCACATTAATTACAATCCCGATTCATTTTACTGATAAAATGAACTATCCTAAACATTTCAAACTGTTTTAAAATGTAAGATATTAAGCATATGTGAACCGATTCACATTAATTATACACAATCCGAATGATGTACAATTAACGGCCAAAAACTTGAACACGAAAAACAGAAAATTTTCAGCATGAAATTTTTCGGCAAAAATTTTTCAAGCAAAACGGTCCTTTTCGACAAAATAGGGAAAAATTAATGTCCTTTCAAATGATAAACTTATCCAACATCATTTTTATTTTCATTTTAATCTAATCTTTATTAAATTAAAACATCTACAAATCTATTGTATGTTATTTTAACAGATTAAAATAACAAAATAAATCTAAATGAAAACGATTACGAAATAAAATACGATACTGTAAAGTACTCGATCGAGAAGAAATTAAACAATAAAGTCTCTCGATCGACTAATTTTTCCTAGTCGACAAACAGGGACCTTGATCGAGTATAAACATCACTCGATCGAGACACTAAAGTCCTCGATCGAGCAAACATACCTTTCGATCGACCAAGCAAATTGATAAAACAGCTCGATCGAGTGAACATGAGTACTCGATCGACCAAATCAATGATAAAACTGCTCGATCGAGCAAATACAAGTACTCGATCGACCAACCAGTTTAGAAAACCGCTCGATCGAGCAAATAAAGCCCTCGATAGAGACAAACAATCACAAAAACTGCTCGATCGAGACACTAAAGTCCTCGATCAAGACAAACACACAGCGGCATAAACAGTTTCGGTTTATGAAATCAAATCAAAACAATTTCGTGGCCTATGCTCTGATACCACTTATGGGAAATCGGTATTACCACAATATAATTATAATAGGATTATAACGAAAAAGTAATAACTTGATTATACTAGTCATAAACAAAAACAAGAATAAGAGTATAGATTTAGAAATCAACCTCCGGTCCTAGCAATTGGCGTAAAGAACAGAGATATCAAAGTAGATATCCTCCTAATCGTTGCACCCAAGATTGTATGAGATATACCCTTCTCCTTTGCTAGAAAGAGAACTAAAGTTACTGTTAACTTTTGTTTTTGTGTTTTTGTCAAAAGTTACTGTTAACTTTTGTCAGTTTGTGTGAATAATAGAGAGGCTGTGTGAGAGAGAGATGAATTAGGTTAGAAACTTTCTACTGCATTCCTTACCCTTTCTCACGGCACACACATAGGTTTTATATGAGGAGATATTTTGTCTCCTAAAAAATAACTACCAATTGACTAAAAACCGAGTGTATCTGGATACTTTCGTTTTTGGTCATTTTAGCTTCCAATATAATGTAATATCTTATAATCGTCGTTTTTACATAGACCGACATTATAATACATCATTAATTATAAATATCCGTATATTTATAATTTGCCAATTAATTATAACGGTTTATGTTTAATTAGCTTACATTATATATCCAATTTACGAATTACAGTTAATTCGTCTCAGCTAACTTTATTTAATCGTTATTAAATAATCGTCTCATCATCACATTGACTAACCTTTTAGTCAAATACACTGACTAACCTTTTAGTCATATAATAGGGCATCAATATGATTATTTTCTCAAATAATCACATCTCTCAAACACATCCTATAGGTGTGACTTTTAGGGACCAGTTGATCACCGCCATCTGTATGACAATAACGTCAAACTTATCTAGCAAGCCAACCGTTATTGATAAACGTTAATCAACTGATTATTATACAAAGTATACCCTGTGAACCTACAGAGATTTATTTATGTTATTGCACTAACTGTGGAAGACACTGGCTCCAACATATCTCTGCTAAGAGAATTTGTGTGCTGGATTGTGATGTGCTAGTTGAGAAAGTGGTGGCAAGGATAAGAGCTCTAGGTGCTAGAAAACTTTCATATGGAGGGAGGCTTGTTCTAGTTGAGTCTAGTTGAGTATATGCTTACTACTATATACTATTGTTATTAATATTATTATTATATGTGTTATGAGGGGAGTGGGTGATTCTCAATAGATACATGAGCATCATTCAATTAGGAAACGGATTAATATTTATTTCATTATTCCATATTCAATAAGTTGTAATGGGGGAAAAGATAAGAACCCTACTTTTCTCTCTATTATGCAAACTATGAGGAACTAATCCTTCCTTCTCGATTCAAGGTACTTTGAAACTACTATTTAATTAATTGTGAGACCGTACCGTCTTAATCCTTAGTTTTATTACTTGAGTATTATTTATTCTCCGTTTCTATTATATGATTGTTGTATGTTTAATTGATTTGGCCAATTAATTATTTCATCTTTCAATCTATTGCAATTCTATATGTTTGAATCCGTAATTGTTCAATTCATGAGATAAAGTTGCAACCTTTAATCCAATTATTTGTATGTGTTTCATCGTACTTGGGTAAAAGGGAAAATAAATATATAATTCGAACCGATAACCGCATGTGTTAAAGGTCGTTATTTCCGTTGATTTTTCTATTCGTTCATGCTATTAGTGAATTAAATCTAGACGCTTGGATTAGATTATTCATTAATTAGGTTGCTTAGTCTCGCATTTCGAACTGAGTAATATTTTCAAAGGAACAATTAGAATTCTTGTTTGATAACGGGATACTCAAGGGATAATTTAGAATTAGTGGTCGATGAGCAGTTGTTAATTACTTAGTGGAGAAACCTTGACTCGGGACTTTTAATCATCTGAATTCTTCTTATTTATTTATTTATTACTTGTTTAGTTAGTCATTAGTCATTCAATCAATATAAACCCTCTTTTCTTATTGTTACTTTACTCTATATTATTTACAATTTAATTACATCGTCTTCCCTGTGGATTCGACACCCGACTTACCTCAACTATATAGTTTAAGGTAATAGGACTTTATTATCTATCTTTGGGAGCATACGACTTTGGCTCACCACCTTAATAACCCAAAAAACTTAAGACGAATGTCATTTCTTCGTCTCTCAACGAAAATTCACCATTTTTACACCAATCTTCTCCTCTCATTCTCCTCTTCCTTTTCATACCATAAAATATCATCTTTCTCCAACTGTTTATAAAACCCATATTTTAAATCTAATATTAAGACAGACATAACTTTTTCGTCTCTTAACGAATTCAATTCCGATTAGTGTTTTGGAATCCTCTCACCATCCTCTTTCTATCTTGCTAATAAAATATTGAAACTTTTACCTTTCTTTTAAGACAATTTTTCCAGAATTTCGGTTTGAGTTCCATAGCATGTTAATTGTCATTTAATAGTGGAATTTTGGGAGTTGGGTCAAGGAAATCTGTTGATATCATTAGCTTACTTAAGGATTACTTAATTGAAGTGCTAATAAGGTAATGTAGACGGATTACTCTATATCTCATTTTTATGTGCTCCTTATGTATTTTTGGGTAATAATTATAAGATGAGCTCTTTGTTAGGTAGTGTCATGAAATCACGTTCTTACATGTTGATCAGTTGTTGAGTTATGATTCACTTGTCTTGAATTGGTGGATGTTTTTAATTTGTATGCTAAATTTCCTTCTTATCATGTAAATATGTGTTAAAGGCACTAATGTTGGTCTAGTTAGTCCTTTAATAATTATGATGCATGTTTTTAATACTCACATGATGACATATGGATGATGTTAAATGAGATTTGTTGAATTAAAATTGTTGATGATGTCTTAAATGATGAATTGTGTGGTATCAAGTTGAGATCTAGTCTTTTGTATGGAAAAGACGAATTCTTAATGTTGTGTTCGCTTTGAAAATCACTAAGTATGAATGAAGGATTATCTTTGAGACATGTATGATTAAGTTTGTTGTATTGAGTGTGTTTGTATGTGTTTTAAAATGAACTAGTTAAACCTTGTGCAAAATTGCACGGGGATGTTTTTATGAAAAATACTCGTGTAAGGGAATTAGCCAAATATCTTTTGGAAACAATAATTCTCGTGTAAGGCGCTTTGACACTAAATTAGTAGTTCATGGAATTAGCCAAATATATTTTCTATATGAGTTATTTTCCTCGTTTTTTTCGTAGTTTTGAGTCATTTGTTTTTCCGATATTAGTAGTTTAAATAATACTGATGTAAATTAGAAGTATAAAAAAATGTATTATATTTTTAGGCACATACTTTTGTAATTTTTTTTCGTTTCAAGTCATTTAATAATTAATTACATTTTCGTATATTTGGACACATCAATGTAATTTAATATATATAACTTAATTATTATAAAGTTGGATGTTTATTTGGAAAATTTGTATGTCAATAATGTTCATCATAGTCTTCAAACGCACATGAATGAATTGAAACTGAAATTGTGTTGAAAGTGCTCCATATTACCATAAACAAACTACTGACAAAATTTTTATGTATTTTAGTTTAAAATAATTATTTTAACAAAACGATTTTTCCTTGGTTCAATATTTTTGAATTTTTTAAAAAAAAAATTAGCGTAGAATAGTCTCAAAAAATTATTATCGATGTTTTGAAATGCATAAAAGTTGCTGTATAATAATAATTTGATTTACACCAATTTAAAAAATGTATATAAACGGTATCCGTATGCAACGTAATTCTTGAAGACGGAGTAAGACATTGATGTACAAGTAATTTAAACTTGACTTCAACAATAAGTACTGTTTAATAGTGGTGGGGTATATGTGGAAAAAGATTTAAAAAATAAGCTGAACTGATGAGGTGGTTTAATGCGGAGACTTGAAATGTTTGAGTTTTAATTACAGTAGGAATATCAAGTTCCATTGGAGTTACAAAGAAATTGGGTGTATTTTGGCTGGAACCCTTGCGAATTGGAGAAGAACCCCGGCGGGTCAAGTCCAACCCGGGCGGGTTCGATCTTGAACCCCAGCAGAATACTCTCGACCCGGGCGGGTCCAATCCTACCTGGGCGGGTGAAATTTCTCTGCACTGACCTCTTTTCGTAAAATGATCATATCTCCCTTGTTTCTTGCTTGTTTTGGGTGTGTGACCTACCATTGGAATTGTAGGAGAATAAGCTATCCCCGCAACTTTTAATTACTGCATTATCATGTTTAAAACTCAAGTTATGACTGTTTAAATTTGACCCTTGTTTAAGTTATTTTCTAAACATGTCGTTTTGAGATGGGCTTTATGTTTCTTATTGATTATACTTGTAAACTTGGTTTAATTCTTATGTAATATGTATTCAATATTGTTTATTATTGTTACATCTATATTATGCCTTATTCACATGTTTAGTGACAGTTTTGGATGTTTAGGTCAATTGAGTCATGTATGCCTTGAGTAGTCCGTTAATTCTTGTTTGTTGGATGATATTGAATTCTCATCCCCCGTTTGTACCCTTATACTCGTTAGACTTTATGTCATAGCGATATAAGTACATTGTATTGTATGTTAGTGGGGATATGACGACGTTGTTGGGAGGCGAAGGCTTAGCGTTGGTCGACCCAGCCGTCAAATGTTGTATCCTTCAAGGTGGTGTCATTGCATGTAGCGTACTAGCTTGAACTTTGTTTGATGTCTCATACCCGTTGGCCGTACTGCCGGAGTATGAGTACTTATTATTGTGACAACCTTTCTCGTTGGCCGTACTGACGGGATTGGTATGCTCATTCTCTGTCCGCCTTTACCGTTGGCCGTACTTCCGTATTTGGGGTACTCGACTTCCGTTCTATCGATCGAGTCTTGGATGTTTGCACGTCTAGCCACATGTCGAATCGGGTATTCGTCTTGTCCCAAGAGTCTGGCCAGATTTAGACTAGGACCGTACTATTATCGTAGTCCTACCGGGAGGATTAGTATCTAGAGTCGTCTTGTCATGATAAGTGCAGATGCTAGTGTGTTTCAGTTACCGTGACAGTGCGTCTGCCTTTCATGATGATTGGTTGGATGTGAAATAAATGTCTAAATGCCTTGTGCTTTCTTGTGAGTCGTGTCCCCAACCTCTTCGACTATATGGTCACTAACGGTGAGATGCAAGCCGTTAGTATCGATATCATTGCCAAGGTGAGTCTTTCCTAAATCTTGGTTACTTGATAATAATGATGTATACATGATGATGACATTGTTTATGATGATGATATTGTTTATTTATAATGATGATATTGTTTATATATGATAATGATATTGTATATATATGATGATGATATGGTTTATATTTCATAATGATAATGTGTGTTTATTGTTGGAGTAGGTGTCCTCCACAATAGTGCGCCACATAATAAATCTTATTAAGGAATATAATTGGGATAATTATTGACTATATATATGATTAGTCAGTTGATTAACGTAAATCAATAACGGTTGGCTAACTAGAGTTTGACGTTATTGTCGTTTGACGGCGGTGATCAACTGATCCCTTTCGGTCACACCTAAAGGATGAAATCCAAATAGTAACTAATTATTTGTATACGATACAGTTAATTAGTACATTACATATATTCGATATGTACGAGAGTTAATTGTTAGAAATTGAGTTAAGAACTCAAATTCGATTAAACTTATTTTTTCAATTATGCGATAATTGACTAATAAATTTATATCTTATTTTAATACGATTAAATAAGATTTAACTTAGTAATTAATCGTTAAATTACTAAATTAGTTGAGGTTTTGAGATAGAGGTAATTAGTTAATTATATTTACAAGGAGTTGTAAAATAAATTAACTAAGCATTGTGGGACCCATTATATATTGATATAATGGTAAAATATTACTTAAAATGTTAAGTACATATTATTTATTTAATTGAGTCATATAATTGTTATATGATCAAATTAACACTTAATTATACAAGATAATTAACCATATGATCAATAAGTATTTGTGAGACAAATATCAAAAATCAAAATGGACCAAACTAGGTACATGATGGCCGGTTTTGGTAGTAGTTACATGGTGATGATTGTTGTTCTTGTTTTACTCTTTAGTTACTAATTGAAAGTGACATAACAAGTAGTATACAATCATCACTTATACTACAACACTCCACTCTAATGCATGTGATCAAATTGAACAAAATAAGAGTCCTTATTTGGACTAAGTGATCCGGCCAATATGGCTATAAAATGACCAATTGTTGTTCATTTTTCACTTACTTGATTTTGTGCAATTTGTTTACTTCTCTCTAAAATTCTTCCTCTCACTAAAAACTCTCATATACTAATATTTACTATGTATTACTAGTGTAGTAATATAGTCATAATATTAGTAGTATTATATCTATCTTATTATCTAGTTAATAATAAGGGTAGATTATTTGGGTTAATCTTGGTGCAACTTAGAGGAGATCTTCTACTTTGGAGATTATTTGTGTTCATCCATATTATTAGCTCAAGAACAACAAGAAGGAGTTCTTGTTGTGCCCTTATATTTTTCATATCAATGTGAGGAAATTTCTTCCTTTATATAAATGTCTTTATATTTGCATGCATGTTACATAGATCATTATAAACTAAATTAATAAGTAATTTAGTAAATAATTAGAGGAGTCTAATTAAGGTCTAAGGACTTTCATTTATATGCTCTTGTTATGTACGTTTTAATGTGATATGGCTGGGAGAACCCCGAGTTACTCCCCACTGACTGTGACATTCATGTTTCATGAATGAACAAGTTACAGGTCAGTGTTGCATGGAGTTTTGCAAGTGAGCTAGCGAGCGTTGTGGTTACAGCGACTTACTCTTAGCGTTGTAGTTTATATTAGTTTTATTATCGTAACTCACTACAACAAAATGGCACTTGCGCCACGATTTATGCCACGGAAATATATAATTCGTAGCCTAAATTTACTTAGGCACGGGAAAAAAAATCCCCCCTACTTCAAAATAAAGTAGTATGAAAATTTACGCCACGGGAAGATTATGATCGTGGCAAATACTGATTTTAGCCACGAATTAAGCCACGGTCGTGGCTAATAATTGTGTTTAGCCACGAACTAAGCCACGGTCGTGGCTATTTATTATTTTTAGCCACGAGTTAAGCTACGCTAGTGGCTAATTATTGCTTTTTGCCACGAATAAAATCACTTTGTGGCTAACAATGCTCATGGCCACGATTTAAATCATTATCGTGGCGAATAATACACTTACCGCAATTACGTAATTGTCCCCACTAATATTTTTTAACATATGAAAGCAAAAAAAAATTCAAATTAAGTAAGTTACTATTTCGTGTTGTGTTTGTCACGCGTTAATACATATAATAACTGAGTGAATATCTTAATCTTAGAGTGCATATTTATTTGAATGACTCAAACATGTATTTTTTAATAAAAAAACTATTGTTTTTTCTAAATGAAAAATTGTACTCCCTCCAGTCAACGCCAAACACAACATTTCTTTTTTGGACACTATTCACGAACGAAAAGAATATATACAATTCCTTGCAATATGTAAGACAAAATATAGTCACGTGAAACCTTGTTTGATTCACCTGTAAGAGTATAATAAGAATATGAAATTTTTATATTTTTTTCATAATGTTAAACTTAAAATATTTACAACGCAAATTGTGCAATGGCAAGTGTACAAAAATGAAATGTTGTGTTTAGGGATGTTAATGGGGCGGGTCTTGGCGGGTCTCGCCCCACACCCGCCCCACTTGGGGCGGGTGCGGGTAATGATTTACGGGTGATGGGGCGGGGGCGGGTATCAAAAGTGACATTCGTCACGGGTCGTGGGGCGGGTGCAGGTATCACATGAGACCCGCCCCGTACCCACCTCGCCCCACTCCGCCCCACACCACCCGCCTTGCATGTCCCCGCCCCGCTTATACCCGCCTTAATGATCTCCGGCTCACCTATAGTATACATCTACCTAAGTAAAATTTACAAAAAAAAATATGATTATTTTAAAAAGATAAAGGCTAAACTAATAAAATAGAGTTGCTTGGTAGCTTATGTACTAGTTAATTGAATGTGAAATTATTTCATACCACTTTCCGGATACTATTTGTATAAGTCGTACGAAACATAATATGTATAGATTCATGATTTGTTTTAAAAAAAAATTCATAAGGAGAAAGGTAATTTGGTGGGTTTGTGAGTCCCCGCGGGGCGGGTGCGGGTTTGAAAAGTTCAACTTGCGCGGGTTGTGGGGCGGATGTGGGTACGCTTTATAGTTCGTGGATGCGGGTGCGGGTTACCCATCCTTCGCACCCACCCTGCCCCATTTGTAACACCCCGTAATTTGAAAGACCGAAATTATATTTGAAAAGTAATAAATTTAATTTATTTTAATTTATTACGATTTATTTGAATTTATGATAATTTAATATAATTATTTTGAATTTATTTGGAATTAAAGAGTAGGTTATACGGTTTAAACCCGAACTTCATTTAACTATTCCCGAGTCAACTTAAGTCCCGACACAAACCCAAAACCCGACTCCTACATGTGCCACACACCCCAAGGCACCTTTTTCCCTCATTTTAGGGCTTTTGATTACTTTTGATTAAACTAATACAAATACCTAAGATATTTGTAACTTTATCGATCTGTCAACTTAAATTCCGCAACAAATCGCTTCAACCCGGACCCGACTTCTTCCTCCTCCACACGCCTCTCCCTCTTGTCCCTTAGGATTAGATATTTTCATTTCTTTTGATTAAACTAACATAATATCTAATAATATCTAGATATTTACCATAATATCTAAGATATTTATAAAACCCGAGTCAATCCAGTAACAACAAGTTCAAAACCCGACTCCCGTTAATCCCCTATATTACACGGTCCAACCTCCCCTCTTACTCACTAATTATCTTTTTATTTTACATTAAATCAACTTAATATCTACTTAATACCTTCTTTAATATAATCACAATTGTTCTTCGTGTTCTTGATCGTTCTTGAGCAAAATCGTCACAAAACCTTCATTACTTGGCCAAATCCGTTCTAAATTATATTTCTAGAGTCTCCTCTCCGCTCTTCATCTCCGTGTACGTTTCATTTTCAATTCCGACAAAATCGTTTTCAACACTTTAATTGTTGAAATCAAGTTTTAATACTAATAATGTTATTTTTGTCATTTCTTATAGGAGAAGATTATGAAGACGAGTTTGGTGACTCGTATATTTTAGAAGAATATTAAGAGTAGACGGGTTTTTAGGTCTTATTTTGGTGCTATTTGGTTTTGTGCTAGCTAAGGTAACGATTACCGAGTTACTCGACGAATTAATGTCACATATATTTTTGTTATTTACGGTTTTAAGTAGTAACATGCTAAGTTGTTATTATTATTAAGTTTTATGAGTTTTTAACATATTTAGTGTTTTTGACATGTTGGATGATTTGTTCATAATCATAATTTTAGTATGAATGATGGTTGAATTGGTTGTTACAATGGATGGTTGTTAATTAAAACATGTTAGAAATAAATTTGGGGTTGTTGTTGGTGGTGGCCGTGACTGGTGGCCGAGAAACAGGCCCGGCAGGCCCGGTTCAGGCCCGGTCCAGGCCCGGCTGCCCTGTCTTGGTTGGCCCGTTAATTGGCCCTTTGGGCTTGTGTCGATACTTGATTGTTTTGTTGTTGTTTTGACGGGTTTTAAATATGTTAAGCATGCGGAGAATATTAAGAAACCATTTTAGAAATGGTTGACCAAAACAGGCCCGGTCCAGGCCCGGCTGACCCGTGAGCCCTCCTTTGGGCTTGTGATGGATTTTGAGTTTATTGTTATTATTATATCATGTTTTGTAATATTTAGCAAGTGAGAAATTTTAATAAGTAAATTATTTAATTAAACGGTTTTCATAATATTATTATTTCTCACATGTTAGAAATTATAGCATGAGATTGTAGTTTAAATTGATATCCTTTAAGTCAAGCGGGTTTCGTAAGAATTAATAATTCACATGTTAGAAATTAGAATAAAATAGAATGAAATGAATATGATGTTCTTATGTTCA
>JAIUZE010047275.1:0-19930 GCA_022085475.1 Heliosperma pusillum | reverse complement strand
TGGTGATGCATACATTGGGTACATTGACGAGCTAGCGAGCGAAGTATTTACCTGGACCTATATTCGGTTCTTAGATTGTATATTATTTATACACTCTTTTATTTCCGTATTTATACGAGAGATATGTCTCCCGTCTTGTATATTTCTTTTGTATAATATTATTTCCGTTTTGTAATAAACCTTTTTATTTATGACACCTTCGTTATGTATTATCATATTTTATTTAGTTAAATTATTTTTTTTTCTTTCCGCAAATTTGAGGGTGTCACAGTTGGTATCAGAGCATTTTTGCTCCCGACGCACGTTTGTGTACCCTTGTATAAAATAACTTGACCTTAATAAAATAATGAACTTGTGAGATAGAATGGTAGGATGGGTAGATTAGGATTTATGTTGTAGTCTATTTGGTTATGCTAATTGTTAGGAGTAACTTAATTTGTTTTGGTTCTTATGAAGACGGTTGGACCTCGTGTAGAAGAGATCGTTGTTACTGCCAACCAGGTCCCTCCTCATAAAGAAGACAATTGCCAAGGAGGCTAGGCTTGGGTGGCTAGCCAAATTGCTAGGAGCAATATTACGCCTTATGGTGGAATATGTGTTACCTAGAAGGAGTATCCTCTACCGAAGATTTGAAGATTTATAAAGCCTAATTGAAGTGAATTCTTTCTTCATCTGCGAATTCTCTCGTCCTTATAATATTATGCCCTCTTCCTTCTATCTAGGTGCTTCTTTCTCTTCCAACCTAATTGCCTCTTGGAAATTTCTCTAGATAGTTCCTCCATCTTACTATTGGTATCCTTACCTCCCTCTGGTAACATTTTATGGATGTCATACCCATTTGTTTGAGGTATATTATACTTAGTCGGAAGAACTTCGAATCTTGTGGAATATAGTGTTTGTTAGAATGAACTTGTGATTTGAGGAAAATGGTATAGATCTAATTTCACCCTATGGTGGTGAGAGTTGGTATCCTTGAGGAAGGTGTGGTAAGGTATGTTTAATGATTTTAATGCTAGATACTTGTCATGAATAGTGTATAAATAGTTCATGATATTCGATGGGGTAAGATCGAATGAGTTGGCTATGACTTTTTAACTCATTAGTAATTTAGTCTTTTGGACTTAGAAGTTTAGTATTGGTTTGAAGACCATGTTTATGATATGTCTATTTTGGAGTAAATAAGAAGTTTCGAATATGGTACCTAGCCATCCTATTAAGCTAGTTCCGTGTTTAGATGATTATAAGGAGTTGAGGATAAACTTAGGAGGAAAGTCTCTTAGTGGTTTTAGACTATGAAAACTTGAAGTTGCAATATCATTTCTTTTGAGGATCGAATTAAGCATAATGGTGGTTGGTTGTTGTGGTTAAGGATTTTAGTGGTTCTTTAAAGGTTACTTGGAAAAATAGTTGTTTTAAATGTTGGACCCTAATGGGAATAATTACCTTGTGGAATTTTGGATTTGGAGGACCAAACTTGAGGAATATTGTTATAAGCAAAAACCGATGTATGGAGAGTTTGATGGAGCTAAATAAATTGATTTACGGTCGCATTGCCCTATAATTGGCAAAAGGTAAGTGAAATGAGATTTGGTAACTAATCTCTTTTGAGGATTTGTGTTTTAACTTTTGAAGATGAGAAAGTTCATTGTTAATAACTTAGGATAATGAATTTTTGAAATAAATTGGATCAAAGGATGTCATAGTAAGCCTCTTTTACTTTGTGGTTGTTAGCGATCTTGTTTCCCTAATTATAAATATTTAGATGGTGGTTTCCAATAAGAGTTTTAATGGAGCTAAGAAGATTAGAGTTCGTAATGAATCTTTCATGGGTTGTTAGTTATGAGTTTACCGTACAGATGGATCTTAGAAGATTTTAATTGAATCTGGATAATTGAGAGTTATTACTCGATGTGTCATGCTTAGGAAATATTTTGGAAGGAATCTGATGATGGAAAATGTTGAGGATATATTGCACTCTCTTGAGGGCTAGATTCTAGTGCAGTTAGTGTTGTTGAGTTACGATAGACATTTGAAGTATAATAGATGGAAGATAGTATGGTGATTCATTCCTCTCTTTTCTCTCTTTCTATTCGATTTATTCTTTCGAATATTTCGTTCCTTCTATCAATTATCATCTCGTATAGATAGGTTATTAGAAGCTTTAGTTAGAAATTTTAGATATAGATAGTAGTGTTATTGCCTTTACTATAGAATTTTTGAACTAATCGCTTTTGGAAATTTTTGATGATTTCAAGTATTTTACCGTCAAGGAGTGTTGAGACTTGTTATTGGAGACGTTCGATAACTAGTTTTCTCATTTATTGATGCGAAAATGTATCTTTTAAGTCTTTGACTTGGGACGTCGATGTTCTTAAACTGCAGATGAGAACTTTCCGTACCATTGATAAGACTCAGTATTTGTATTACAAGTATATTTTTAACAGTTTTGAAATAGACCTACATTTATGTTACTTTCCTTCTTCTAAGTTTCGAGGACGAAACTTTTTAAAAGGAGGGGTGATTGTAACAACCCGAAAAGTACCCAATTTTTCTAGTAAAATTTCTTAAGGATATTTTTCAGCAAGGTTAAGTTTTTAAAATAGAATTTATTGTTTCGAGTCGTATTTTGAAATTCCGAGTTCGTATTTGGAATTTCTAAGAGATTTCATGAAAATCCCGTTTTTAGTCATCTTTGACTTTTCTTGACTTTTAAGTCGTCTTTGACTTTTCTTGACTTTTTAAAGTCGTCATTGACTTTTCTTGACTTTTAAGTCGTCATAAACTTTTCTTGACTTTTAAGTAATCTTTGACTTTTCTTGACTTTTAAGTCGACTTTGACTTTCGTTGACTTTCCCGACTCGCCTTGTAAGTTTGAAGACCGAAATTTTATTTAAAAAAATAATATTTTTAATTTATTTTTATTAAGATTTATTTGGATTTATGAAAATTTAATATAATTATTTTGAATTTATTGGGAATTAAAGAATAACTTTTACGGTTTTAACCCGAACGTCATTTAACTATTCCCGGGTCAACTTAAGTCCCGAAACCCGACTTTGACATGAGTCACACGCCCCATGTACCTTTTTTCCACTATATTAGATCTTTTATATTAATATGATTTAAACTAAGAAAAAATATCTAAGATATTGTGGTAACTTATCGGTCTGGCAACTTAAAAATCCGCAAATTCGCGTAAAACAAGGACCCGATTCCTCTCATTTACACGTCTCTTTTCCCTCTCGTAAAGCTTGATATTTGCATTTCTTTTGATTGGAATAACATTAATATCTTGATAATTGAGTAATTAAATTAATAGAATCAATTACGTAAGATATTAGGTTTAAACAGAGTCAATGCCATAACAAACAATTTCCAAAACCCGACGCCATTATTGTAACGTATAGAACTACACGCAGCACACACCCCATGTACTGCACGAAAAACTTTTCATTTTACAATCAATCAAATTAAGATCTAATTAATCGTTCTTCATCGTTCTTCATTCGTTCTTCGTCGTTCTTCATTTGTTCTTCGTCGTTCTTGAGCAAAATCATCATAAAACCTTCATTTCTTAATTAAATCAGTCCTAACTTATATTTCTAGAATCTCCTCTTCGCTCTCCATCTTCTAGTACGGTTTATTTTCAATTCCGTCAAAATCGTTTTCAACATTTAATTATGGAAAATCAAGGTTAAGTTCTAATAATGTTTTTCTTGTCATTTCTTATAGGGGAAGATTTTGAAGACGAGTTTGGTGACTCGTATATTTTGGGTGAAGATTAGTAGACGGGTTTTTCTTTACTTCTTATTTTGGTGCTACTTGATTTTGCTAGCTAAGGTAACGATTCCGAGTTACTCGACGAATTAATGTTACATAGCTTTTGTTTCTTTTGTTTTGGTTCATCTTTTGTTTTGGTTCATGTTATTATGATTTATGGATTTTTAGGAGTAACATGATAAGTAGTATGATTTTTATGTTGTAGGAAATTTTTAATATGTTTAGTGTTCTTGATGAATTTGGATGATTATTCATAATAATGATTTTTGTATGGATGGTTGTTAAAATGGTTGTTTGATAATTAAAACATGTTGGAATTAATTTGGTGTTGCTTGTTGTTTGAACCGTGGAGATGGCCTTGTAAACCGGACCCAAACCAGCCGGTTCAGGCCCGGTCCAGACAGGTCTGGGTTGGTCCATGGTGGGTCCGGGTTTTGGTCTTTGAGTTTTGTCGATACTTGATTGTTATGTTGTTGTTTTGACGGGTTTTAATTATTTTAAGCATGCGGGAAAATATTAAGAAACGGTGTTAAAATTGACGACCCAAATCAGGCCCAGTCCAGGCCCATGAAATGTCACGGCCCAAAATCAGCCCGTGGGTCCCACTGTGGACTTGTGACGGTTTTTGAGTTTAGTGTTAATTTATCGTGTTTTGTAATATTTAGCAAGTGGGAAATATTAATAAGTAAAATATTTAATTAAAAAGGTTTTTCATAAAATTATTATTTCTCACATGTTAGAAATTATAATACGAGATCGTAGTTTATTTTATATCCTTTAAGTCAAGCGGGTTGTTAGTAAAATTTAATAATTCACATGTTAGAAGTTTTAATAAAATAACATGTAATGAATATGTTGATTTTTATGTCTAAGTCTAATGTGGTAAAGACTCTGTTTCTAGCCGGTTTGACCAAACGGGTTTGGTCAAACTAAGATCTAGTCAGCCCCGTTTTGACTGATGACCCGTCGCGGGACTCGGGTCGGGGATTTGTCTTCAAGTAAGGTTGTATTTAATTAATGAATTAGCCTTAGTAGATATGAGGCGATATGTTATTTGAATATGATTTATATGCAATTAGTCACATGATAGGAAGTTTTTCCCGTGACTGTTTGATTATATGGTTGGTGTCGTGTTGACTAAGTACCCATAGAGAATTATGAGTATATGGCGTCTTGACCATTCTAATTCTAAATGAGTATCTTGGACCATGACATTGATAGGCCGTACTATCTTTAACGAGCATATGAGTTCACTGCTTGATAGCTTTTGTGTCACTTACTTGGGCCTTTTGATACCAAGCCGGGGGCATGGCTGCCTAATTGATTCCACTTTGGGAATGGAGCCAGCTTAAGTACTAGCCATCTCTGCTTAGGGGGTCGCCTAGTAGAGTTTCTCATGTACGGTTATGTCATGGGACGGGGAATGGAATAGCTGTTGTCGCTAGGTCTGATCAGTCTAGGACTAGGATGTTTTCCTACCTTGTGGTATAGCCTCGAGTTACAGAAGTCGACTATTGACTGTACTAAGAACTTATGCCTGTTTGTAGACGTATTGGTCTTTCATGTTTGTATGATTCTATGAGTTTTAGAAGGTGAGATGCAAGCCGGCTAAGATTGATAGAGTTTGGATTACCGATTGTTAACTGATTCACATGATTACGTGTTGATTAGGGTTTGAGTGTATCATGGCCATGTTACAGGGTAACCTCTGAGCTAGCATACCAGCTTCCCTACCTCTTGTTATAGTTTATTATCGGATTCACATGATAGCTTTCATATGATAGGTTATATGTTAGTTAATTGTTTCATAACATGAAAAGCATATCATATATGTTAAGGTTTTGTATTTTCATATACATTGCTTTTATGTTATTCATGTTTTATTAAACTCGACATTTCGTGGCTGGGAGAACTCGGAGTTACTCCCCACTGACTGTGGCTTCCGTGTTTATATTTAATGCGGTTGGCAGGTTTGTGAATGCATACATTGGGTACATTGACGAGCTAGCGAGCGAAGTATTTACCTGGACCTATATTCGGTTCTTAGATTGTATATTATTTATACACTCTTTTATTTCCGTATTTATACGGGAGATATGTCTCCCGTCTTGTATATTTCTTTTGTATAATATTATTTCCGTTTTGAAATAAACCTTTTTATTTATGACACCTTCGTTATGTATTATTATCTTTTATGTATTTAAATAATTTTTTTTTTCTTTCCGCAAATTTGAGGGTGTCACAAGGACGCCCTCTGCGGATGTGGTCCTCATAGATAGGGAACAAGGCCAAGGCCTGATCCCGTCGCATCAGTGCAATATCCCTGCGCATCTCAAGTAGCAAAGCATCAAGACGCCCTTGGTCCATGACCTCAGGCGTCTCAAACAGGGGAGGACAAATAAAATTAGCCAAAAAAACCGACTCAGGAGGTGGAGTGGTGACAGGTGGGGGTGTGACAGTGGTCGGCCCCAGGGACGGCTAAGGCCCGGTTCAGGCTGAGCCCAAGAACCGGGCCTCAACCTTGGAGGGCCTCATTCGGGTAGATGTTGAATGTATATACTATAAACGTAGAAATATTAACATGAACAAACTTTGGTCTAGTGGTTGAAGGCTACAATAAGAATTGTTGCTTTGCAGTCTATCCCAACTTCGACTCCCAATAGCTTCACTTTTGTTTTGCTTATTAACGTTTTAGTTTATGCTCATATTTTTTTACATCTTTCCATATTTTTTCTTTGTTCCCCTATTATAAATATCTTTATAGAGTTATACCCTCGAATTTTACCCGACACGACTTTTTGAATTTCGGATATTCATTTTTTTACTTCACTTTTTCTTGATTGTTTACGTTATATTTTATGGTCATATTTTTTTTCAACTTTCCATTTTTTTTTCTTTGTTCCCTATTATAAATTATCTTTTAGAGAGTTATATATACCCTCGATTTTACCCATTTTCATGTAATTATTAGTTAGGAAAACCTTATTTTCTTATTTAACGCATATACAAAATACTTATAAAAGAGATGCATATTATAATAAATCGTTAAAAAAAGTACTCCACCAGGCATCGTTTTTAAATATACATATATTTGCGCTATGAGTTTCAAAACTTTAGGCGCAATGGGTCGTATCTTAATAGGGTGGATATATAAGGATACATGTTTTGCCTTTTAAACATAGAGCGGTAAAATCAATTTTATATCCCATGTCGACTTTCTAGCACCGGGCCTCCCAAAAGTTTGAGACGCCCCTGGTCGGCCCAACCTGTCGAGAACCCGACGTCTCTCCAACTTCTCCTTGAAGGGGAGCTCTCTTCCTCTTCTTAGTGGAAGAGGAAGGTATAGTGGTGAAAGGTAGGTGGTAAAGAGGGGAAGGGGGTTTCACCCCTCTCACTGTAGTGAGAGGTGAAAGAGAAGGCAATGTAGGGCAAGGTAAGACGACGGATGTGGAACCACATATCTTCCACACCCGACGCTCAGAGCCCGTAATCCAAGTAAACCCAATCAAGACTGGTATATCTAAATCGACCCCTGGTCCTATGCGCTGGTGAGTCCTAGGGAAGTCTGTTTAAAGGTGGCGGCCTATCCTACTGACCAGACCGCCACAGACTACGGCGCTAGACACCCTAGACTCTAAGTTCTTCCAATGAAGAGCCACCAAGTAAGCGATGTTCAGGACAAACGGGGTACCGCTATCAATGTTCAGTTACCCCGCTAAGATGGCTAACTCGGTGTTGGTAATGTTGTTGGGTTCTGGCCTAGCAAAAATCGACTCTCCTAAAAGTCGCAGAAAATAGCGCAGTGCAGGGTGGTGAACGTGGGCTACCCTACGAGAGCCGTAGGGTGTGTGAGATAGAGCGGTCCAGACCTGGGGCAACAGCTTCCTAGGAGCTGCTAAAAGACCGTCACTCGAAAGACCCAAAACCTCCCCAAACCTAGCTAAGGTCCACGAATGTGACTCATTAAAGAGTCGGAAGTGAATGCAAGCGCTAGTCGGTGAGGTAGCATACATATCGGACTCAAAAATATAAGAGCTAAAAAATTCGAGCGTAGGTACTCGATATGTATACTCCCTCATCGAGGCCAAACCCGACATGCCCATCCCGTTAAGCAACATACAAACGTCAGTGAGTAAACCTAGCTCCTCTAGGTCGGGACGGTGCAAAAAACGACTCAAATGGATGGGGGAGTCAAGTAAATAAGACAACCGTTTCCGGTGAAAAGTAGAAACGAATTGTACCTCCCGTATCCCTTGTAGTCGCCCGAGGGACTCCTATGATAGGTGGCTGACTAGCAGACTTAATAGCTTTCGGTGGTGCAAGTCCTCGAGTAGTGGCCAGCTTATGTGCTGCTAGCTGGCTGGTGGTCAATGCCTTCTTACGAGGGGCGAGTGTCGAACTAGAAGGCGGGACAGCGGTCTCAGCAGTGACCGTTACAGGAGTCGCAGCTTCAGTGTGCTCCGTGGAGACTGTCTCAGCAGCAGCCTCAGTAGTATTGACGGCAGGTTCAGTCTGGTGGACCGTGACAGCAGTATCAGTCACAACAACAGCGGGAACCGCTTCAGTCGTCGTTTCAGTGACTACCTCAGGAACCGTGGACGTACTTGGGACTGAACTTAATGCCATAACTGTAAAAAGATCAACAAGAACTAATCAATTGGCATCTAATTTACTAGGCTAATTCTATGATCAATATCTAACCCTAATTGAATCGGGAAAGGGGAAAGACTATGAATTAACTAGTAAAATAGGAAAAGAAAACTTACTTGTTGATGATTACCCGAACAAGTAGCAATTAATCAATAAATTCGAAAAAACGAATTACAAAACCCTAGTTCATGAAAACTCCAATTAACCGAAATAAAAGGGGAAAGGAAGAGGGCTTTTCAATTAATTGCAAAAGTGAATAGTTGGGGTAAATGTAATTGGTAAGTAATTGGGGATTTAGCACAAATTGCAGGTAGGAATTTGCAGAAAAGGAGTCGAAAGATGAAGAACGAAATAGAATTGGGATCGACTAAAAAGAAAGAGGATCGAGGACTGCCCTTTTATAGGTGAGCTGCTTCAGTCGATCGAGTAGCATTTCTACTCGATCGAGGATTTATGTCAGTCTGGACTGCTCGATCGAGTAGGTTTGAGTTACTCGATCGAGTAGTCGTCTCTGATGATCCTTATTTTACTCGATCGAATGGCAAACTCCTCGATCGAGCTCTTTTTCTCTCCCAAGTCACTCGATCGATTAATAATGTACTCGATCGAATTATTTTCCTATATGCTTGGCCTTCAACTTTCAGCAATTTTGATTTCCGCTTCTATTTCCTGCAAAATCGATACAACACAATACCCAAAAAGAAATACCAAAAATCGTCTAACAGAAAAAATAAATTGTTCATCTAAACTACGGATTATAACGTAATAGTCTAATCTAAGTAAATAGTCTAAATGTCTAAGTGTCTAACGAAAACGCGATAAATGTTATTTACAATATGCACGGGGTTGCAAACCCGGCTACCAACCAAACAGTTTCATGACAAGGCCACCGTGAGGCCTTTGACTTGCGGAATTACCCTCAGCTGCGGTAATTTCCGTCTTCTTCCTCCACACGTACAATGGTTTCTTGGAGTCTAGCTCCACTTCGGAATCACTTGCGTACATGCGAGCTCCGTTGTCCTTCTTGGACTTCTTCTTCTTGACGTCGTCACGCGAATCTGGTTTTCCCTTTTCCAGCTCCAATGCTACTGATTTACTACCTGTAATGCAACACACAATAGCATGTTCCTCCAATTCGCTCCCAAGCTGGGGCGGAGGTGTTACGGTAGCAATGGGGATATCACAGATAGGAGCTATAGGTTTGATAGGAACCGAAGCTTTGTCATGTGTGAATAAATCAGGTGTGATATCAGATAAGGGAAGTGCGTGACATGGTGACACTAGCATAGGACCCTTACTAGCATGAGACTGCGTGAATACTAAGTTCTCCCCACCTATTTGAAAAGTCAAAGTACGTGACCCAACATCGATAACCGCTTGCGCAGTATGCAAGAACGGTCTTCCCAAAATGATGGGAGTGTGAGAATCCTCAGGTTTATCTAAAACTATGAAATCGACCGGGATGAAGAATCTTCCTATTTGCACAGGAACATCCTCTATGATTACTAAGGGTCGAGACAAGGTCCTATCTGCCATCTGTACCGTCATGTTTGTACACTGAAGCTTGGTAAAGCCTAACCGTTTGGCTAAAGACAAAGGTAAGACGCTAACACTAGCTCCTAGGTCACATAACGCGTTGTCTATGAGATAGGTGCCTATGTGATACGGTATAGAAAAACTACCTGGGTCAGACAGCTTAGGGGGGCATTTGTTCTGGAGGAACGCAGAGCATTCCTCAGTCAACGCTACAGTCTCTATAGTATCAACCGACCTCTTACGCAAAAGAATTTTACGCATAAATTTTAGGTAGGAGGGTACCTTTAATAAGAGGTCTGCAAAAGGAACGTTCACCTTGAGATCGCGTACAATGTTAGCGAACCGAGCAAATTCCTTCTCGACCTTAGCCTTCTTCAATCGACCAGGAAACGGAACTGGAATGTCAGGATTACCACGTTGCATATCCTTGACAATTGCATTATTGATCATCCGCTTGCTTAACCCTTTCGAACGAGCTTCTCGCTCATGGAAATCCATCGATCGAGTATCAATACCACTCGATCGAAGATTATCAGGGCTTAAACTGCTCGATCGAGCATCTTCCTCAGTCAATTTATTCGATCGAGCAGCATGGTTATCTCGATCGACCACTTGTTCATCTGGATCACTCGATCGACCTTCAGAAACTTCTCGATCGAGTAACTTGTCCTTCAATTCGCTCGATCGACTAACATTATCATCTCGATCGAATGCATTATCAGCTACAGCCTTCGCAACATTGGGACGTGCATCAGAAATATCAGCAACTGTACCAGGGCTGTCATAAGCGAGACCGCTTCTTAGAGTAATCATGTTCAGCGTCTCCTTGTTCTTATCAGTTTGAGACGGTAACTGCCCAGGCTACCTAGTCGATCTAGCACTCGCCAATTGAGCAATCTGCGACTCCAAAAGCTTGATAGTAGCATTTGTTGCTTGATCAGATTTACTCATTTGGATAGCTAAAGCTTGGATCATAGACTTCAACTGCCCGAATTCTGAAATTCCTCCAGATGAGGAACTAGCTTGCTGTGAAGACTGGATTTTCTGAAATCCTTGCTTGTGCGGCGGTTGATACGTCGGCTGTGGTGGTGGAGGTGTAGGATTTAAGACGTTCTGGCTTGTCCATCTCAAATTGGGATGGATATTCCCTTGATTGTAGTGCCCACCTCCTTGACGGTATTGTTGAAAGGAAAAGACTTGTTCCTTTTCAGCAAGACAGTCTATAGCCGTGTGACCAGTGTCGCCACACCTCTCGCAAGTAATCACATCATCCCGCTGCAGCAAATGAACCGTCTGCTGGTTATCTGCAGCTTGCTTCTCCCATTTGTCAAGTCTGGTATTTAGTTTATCGAATTTTGCATCCAGACCTTCAGAATCAATATTGGCTACCGTCCGTGTACCACTCCGCGGATTACCATACTCAGCACAATGGGTTGACATCTCCTCTATCAGTTTCCAACCCTTATCATCATCTATTTCCTTCTGGAACCTCCCGTTTGACGCGGCATCTAGAATGGCTCGATGATCATCATATAATCCGTTGTAGAATTGGTTACACAAAAACCACTGTTCGAACCCTTGGTGAGGAACAGACCTCACTAGCGTCTTGAATCGATCCCAGGACTCATAGAGATTTTCATGTACCGTTTGCTTGAAATTAGTAATCTGACCCCTCAAAGCATTCGTCCTCTCTAGTGGAAAATACTTTTTGTAGAAGGCCAGAGCGAGTGTGGTCCAGTCGGTAATACCCAATTCTTCTCGATTCAAGTTCTTCAACCAGTCTTTGGCGTTATCAGTGAGGGAAAAAGGAAACAGGAATTCCTTGATCTTGTCAGCTGTCACCCCTTTTGAAACCGGAATAGAAGAACAGTAGTCAGCAAAGGTCTCCATATGCTTCCTCGGATCTTCCCCAGCCACACCCCTATATTTGTCCTGCTCGACAAGCTTGATATAAGACGGACGAAGATCGAAAGTAGTTCCATCTTTGTCAGTTGTAAGTTTGAATCCTTGAGGTATACATGCAGCTGTAGGCTCATAATGGCTAGCAATATTAGGCATCTTTGCTGGCAAAGTAGTCTCAACAGTCAAATCTTCCTCGAAAATGAAACTGTCGAAGACGGATTCAGAAGTACTCAAGTCTTCCTCCTGAATAGTCTTATCTAACCCTCTCTTCCTGCGTAGGAAGGTTCTTTCAGGCTCCGGATCAGCTTCCACTAATTCGAGCCTTTGGGACCTGCGCATACACAACTATAGAGAGACAAATAAGAACAGTCTTAAGGAATTAGAAATTCCTTAAGACAAGACAGAAATAAATAAACAGAAAATTAAATTGCCTCCCTGGCAACGGCGCCAAAATTTGATGTGGTCGTTATACACCAAAAATAAAACCTAAGTCAACTAACTAAGAAGATAGTGGAAGTAGGGTCGATCTCCACAGGGAGGAAACTAATTAACTGAAATCTAAAACTGCAAGTAACAAACTGGGGTTTTGAAATTGGTTTAACTAACTAAATAAGATTAAAGGAAAGAGAAATAAAGGAAGAAAGTAGGGTTTTTCTACATGGTACCCCTGTGTTTTTTCGAATTCTACGTGCTACCCCTTAGTTTTTAAAATTATCACTGGTACCCCTATACTTAGTAAACTACTAAAAATCGAGTTTTAAAAACGGTTAATTTTTACAAAGAAAATATGTTTATGATTGTCTAAAGGATATTTAAGATAACGACATGCAAAATTATTGTCAAAAGATCAATGAAAAGTGCATAATATAAACGTTCAAAACAGACAGATTAGTGCATTATGGGTATTTTGAGAGGTTTTCATTAACTTTAGGGGTATCATGTAGATTTTGAAAAAACGAGGGGTACCATGTAGAATTCGGAAAAATACAGGGGTACCATGTAGAAAAACCCAAGAAAGTAATATAAAATAAAACAGATAAAGAGAAATATGCTAGGATTCGGTCTACTGCAGTATCGACATCTATGGGTCAACTAAGTCAGTCAATCTATCAATGAGAAGGGCAATGGTTTTCTCCTCTCGGTCTCAAACCACCCTAGGGATTTTCCTAATTAACTCTCGTCCTCTTAGGAGTCACCTATCAATTCTAAGCAAGTCTTCCCTTCCAATCTCTCGATCCAGGTCGGGGTTAACTACCTAGCCTAGTCTCCTGCGTATACTCATTCGACAAAACCTCAATTAGATTGCAAAGATCGAATCTCATATTCAAGACTAACTAAAATAATCTATCCTAACATGCCTCTACTACAGTTTCCCTCATCCCAACATACAAAAGAATTAGCTACTCATGCTATTAACTATGCTAACAAAGACGATTAAACATATGACGATAGACATAATAAAATCGTGGTTAATAAGCATAAACAATAACACACACTAATTAAGACGAGGAAAACAGTAATAAGGATGAAAACGAAAGTAAGAATAAAAGAGAGAAAGTAGTTTACAATCTAAGCAAATCCGGCGTAAAGAACAATCCACGTCGAATAACCCGAATGTATACTCAAGATTAAAAGTTCAGAATTAATGGAAGATTAATGTCTGCTAATTACTTGAATGATTAAAACTGAATAATAGTTGCTGCCCCACTAATGACGTAAATAAAAGTCATATATAGTGTATAACACGACTCTAAACCTAATTAACCTAATAGACTTAAAGCCCGTAATTTGATCTACTCGATCGAGGGAAATAACCACTCGATCGAGGCTTTTATTCATGAAAATCAGTCGATCGAGTGGTTGATCTACTCGATCGACCAACTGGTAACAACTCCTACTCGATCGAGCAAAAGATGTAGCTCGATCGAGTTCTTCTGGCTCCAACTCACCTCGATCGAATGGAAAGCTCCTCGAACGAGGTCTTCTGGCATAGTACGTAATGTGAGTCATGACTTGGGCTTGATTATGAACGGTTTCACGCTTCCCCATGCACGAGGTCCTGTCCTGATCCTTCCATTCTCCTAAATGCATGCAAAGTGGACTGCTTTGGCTCGGTTTCTGCTACTACACAGCTTGTACCTACAAAATGGTAATGAAAGTACAAAGTAGCCAAATAGGGGCATATGGTGATAAAATATCACCCAAACGACATAGAAATGCGTGCATAAATGGACTAAAAAGTCTATGTAAAATACACGCATTGTGGACCTATGAAAGTCAGAAGCCGTGGTGGTTCAAGGTATGTCTTCGTCCTAGTCGACGACTACTCAAGGTATGTATGGAATATCTTTCTATTTACTAAAGATAAAACTTTCGATCAGTTTGTAGTATTAATGAAGCTTGTCCAAAACAAGTATGATAAGAAGTTAGTTTCCATTCGTACCGATCATGGCACCGAATTTGATAATAAAGCTTTTATAGAATATTGTAGGGAGAATGGTGTAGGACATAACTTTTCTGCACCACGAACTCCACAATAAAACGGTGTTGTTGAATGTATGAATAGAACACTAGAGGACATGGCTCACACTATGCTTTTTGTGTAATGGCCTTCCTAAGAACTTTTGGGCCGAAGCCATTAGTACTGCATGATATGTGCACAATAGAGCTATGATTAGACCAAATCTCAAAAAGAGTCCCTATGAAAGTTTTAGAGGGAGAAAACCAAATATACACTACTACAAATTCAGGCAATAACAACGCCCCATCAACAACGCTTATTCACGAAAATTAAGAAAAACCGTTGTCGAATGGATTATTATTTTTCCGCGGAATTTTATTAAAACTAATAACAACGGTATTATTTTTTTATCCGTTGTTATTAGTTTTAACAACGGGTCAAACTAAACTAACCATTGTAAATATATAAACTAATAACAACTGTTTACTCTATATCCGTTGTTACTAATTTGGCGCAAAATTAGTGTAAAGTAATAACAACGGTCACCAAAAAACCCGTTGTTATAAAGTGCTACTAATTTGGCGCAAAATTTGGCGTAAACTAATAACAACGGTTTTATTTTGTTGTACGTTGTTATTAGTTTTAACAACGGTTAGAACAATATTAACCGTTGTAAATATATAAACTAATAACAACAGTTTACTATGTATAATAACCGTTGTCAATATTTGTTAATAAAATTGAAAAAAACACAAATGCACACAACACTAATAATACTGTACTGCAACACAAAAACACAAACACAAAGCGATCATACTGCAACACAAAACCACAAACACTAAGACATACTCCCTGTCTTCATCTCCATCACTGTTGGCACCGTCTGCTATTTCTTATTAATCAGGTATTATTTTTATTAACTATTTCTTATTAAGATTTTCTAGCTAGATTGTTCAATTCTTATTATTGTGGATTTCCTTAATGTCGTTTATTATTGAATTTGCGAATTAGTTGCCTTATATATATATTGCATTTTCTGAATTAGTTGGCTTATTATTGAATTAGTTTAATTAGTTGGATTTTCTGAATTAGTTGGCTTACTATATATATAACGAATGTAGATAAATGACTCGAACTAGGATGAATTCTGCGAATATGAGTGACCCAAACTATAAGGATGGTTCAGCTAAATTTTATGAAGTCGTTGCGCACAATTTGAATGGTTTTTCTAGTATTCCATGCCCTTGTGAAAGATGTGGTAATATTAGGTATATGGCTATTCCGAAAGTTAAAATTCACCTAGAAAAGAATAGTTTTAGTCGATCCTATACCCGTTGGATTTTTCATGGGGAATCATTAGAGGAAGAGAATAGCTTTGAAGAAGATGATCTTGAGGTATACGAAAGGCTAACTGATGATCCCTGTGACAACCCTCGAAAATGCGGAAATATAAAACATACAAGCATGTGAATTATATAGCGGAAATAGGTAATTTAAAAACCTTTAAACATGCAAGATATATATAACACGAGGAGTGTCAAAATATTACAACTATATACGGAAATACAACAAAGAGACGGGGTCTCTTAAAATGTTAGCAAAGAACAAGTGTTTAGCAAAACTAGCTAATATCGTCTAGAGGTGAAAACTTCCACGGACAAACGCCCGCTAGCTCACACCCGAACCCCAAAACATCTATCAAAAATGCATCCAGCAACAACCTGTTCAATATTCATGAAAAACATGAACGCCACAGGCAGTGGGGAGACCTCCGGGTTCTCCCACCATATCCCTTTAACGTACATATAGGAATAAAAATTAAGCATTCTATATAAATATACCTGTGAGTTACGATCAGAAAAGAAGGCAATCCAATATATAATGATAGATCATATGGGAATCAAATCCGAAACCATCATTTTATTCAAAGACTCGGGGAAGACACTCTTAGGCCACCGAATCCGCTCACTAGGGGGCTTACATCTCCCGTTAGCGTATAGTTTGATAAGATTGAGACTCGACAAACAAACCCATGCAAGTATTCATGACAATCCTATAATCATTCATTAATCATCCATCCAACACACCGACACAAATGACGACATCTCTCACGGTAAATGAAACGCACTAGCATCGTGTACAATAGCAAGACAAGCCAATGGAAGTCCACAGGATAAGACGTTTCCCTGAACCGTATACGATAAGACATTTCGTATACTCATGACCTAGACAAATAAGTTAACGGGATAAGACGTTTCCCGGAATCATGTACGATAAGACGTTTCGTACACACAAGACTCTAATCCTCTCGGTAGGACGACGATAATAATACAGTCCTAGTCTAAACCTGGCCAGACTCTCGGAATAAGACGTTTTCCGATTCGACATGTGGTAAGACGTTCCACATCCAAGACACGGACTTACAATATATATGCCGAGTACCCCAAATTCGGTAGATCAATTCACGAAAGAGGCGGAAATAGATCTATAGTCAAAAGTCAAGCTAGTACACTACATGCAATGACACCACCTCGCAAGTATACAACATTTGACGGTCGGGTCGACCAACGCATTGCGTTCGCCTCCTAACAACGTCGTCATATCCCCACCAAACATGCAAACGAGCATCAAGGATACACCCCATCGCTCCGACATTCCAGTCTAACGAGTATAAGGTGTAGCCGGGAAATGAGAGTTCATAGCACAAAATCATTAGTGCTCAAATCATAACATATGTAAAACCGACTCAAAAGAGGGATATATCGAAAACCGTCACGAAACATGTGATACAAGCGAATAAAATATCATCTATCCAAAACATGAATATTATAAGTCATTACGTAAAATTATACGATAAACGGATCATGCGAACTATTATAAATTACGAGTTTTATAAGTTAAAGGAAAACAACACAGCCGTGTTCCAGGCCGGTCAATAGGGAGGCGGCCGGTGGGCCGGCTCAGAACACAAGGCAAAAGCAAAAATCATAGAAAACAGAGAAATGTGCTCCAGGCCGGTCTGTGGACCGGCGGCCGGTGGGCCGGCACAGAGCACTCTACCAACAATCCAAATATCACTACTGAGGTGGTCCAGGCCGGTCGACCGGCTCAGAGCCCCTATACAAATTTCACATAAAACTTCAACATTGTTACTGATGTGTTCCCAGCCGGTTGGCAGACCGGCGGCCGGTCGACCGGCCAGGAACACTCCTTCATCCGTGTGCTTCCTTTACATATTCAATCCATTTCAATTCTCATAAATCAATTCAAATAATCATCAACAATCAATATACATCATTAATAATCATCATATAACAACATTCATTAATCATAGCATGATTCCTAAGCTTCTAATCGTATTCTAAATACGATTTCTAGCATATAAAGCATGTAAAACACGTAAATGATACCGAGTAACCCTTCACCGTTACCTTTAAGCGTCTCTACTAATCGTCAAGCTCCTCTTCAATTAGAAAGTAGTCTTTGTCGGGATCTTGGAGGTCACCACCTACTAATAGATCGTAAAAAGATGAATAAAGTTCATCTTGAGAAAGACGGAAAGATTGAAAAGCGAGAAAGACGATGATTTTAATATCAATACGGATAGAGGAAGGTTAGGGAAGAAGAATAAGACAAACTTACGTGAATTCTATCGAGTAAAAAATGAACTACGATGAATCAAAGATCGGAAAAAGCTAAGGAGGCAAGGTTTGAGTTTTCTTAAAGAGGAAGGAAGGTTTGGTTTGTTTGTGTAGGAAAAATAGGTTAAGGAGTATGAGTATAAGTAAGGAAAAAGTCAACCAAAAGTCAAAGTCGACTTAAGCGTCAAAGAAAATCAAAGACGGTTCCAAAGTCCAGAAAATTCAACCTCGACTCAAAAGTCAAGAAAATTCAAACTCGACTCAAAAGTCAAGAAAAGTCAAACTCGTCTTAAGACGGGATTTTCATGGAATCTCGCGGAAATTCCAAATACGAACTCGGAAATTCTAAATTCGACTCGAAACTTAAAAAGCTAATTTAAAACTTAAAATTGCTGAAAAGATTTCGTAATATATTTCTACTAGAAAAATAGGGTACATTTCCGGGTGTTACAATCCCGAGTTTGCCGAGTATGTTGAGTTGGTAGCAGACAAATAGAATGTTGGGTCTACAGATAATGAAGAAAAAGATGATGAATCAAATGCTTTTGAAGATGACAATATTAATTTTGATGACCTTGACAACATGTATGAGAAGTTGTGTGAGTCTGAAGCGCCTCTGTACCCTGGTTGTAAGTACACACAAATGTCGGTTGTGGTGAAGTTGTATAATATCAAGGGGGCAAATGGGGTGAGTGACACGTGTTTCACTAGTTTATTAGCCTTGATAAACGACATGCTTCCAGATGGTAATGTTCCTCCCGTTAAGACATATGAGGCTAAAAAACTAATATGAGAAAATACATGCATGTCAAAATGACTGCGTATTATATCGAAAATTATATCAAAACTTAACCAATTATCCGGTTTGTTTTGTGTGGCGTTATAAGGATAAGGAAGGGATCCCGGCTAAGGTGTTGTGGTATTTTCCAGTGATACCAAGATTCATAAGGATGTTTGCGATTCGCAATGATTCAAAAATGTTAACGTGGCATGAAACTGAAAGAATAAATGATGGGAAGCTAAGACACCCGGCAGATGGTATGCAATGGAAATCGTTCGACGCTAAGTATCCCGAGTTCGGCAATGCACCTAGAAACGTACGTCTAGCGCTGTCCACTGATGGAATAAACCCACATAGAAACATGAGTACCCAACATAGTACTTGGCCAGTAGTGTTGGCTATATATAACTTACCTCCATATGTGTGCATGAAAAGAAAGTATTTGATGTTGTCGTTGTTAATTTCTGGACCTAAACAGCCTGGAAATAATATAGATGTCTATTTGGAACCTCTTTTAGATGATTTGAGAATTTTGTGGGATAGTGGGATAGAAGTATTTGATGCATATAAGAATGAAAATTTCAATTTGAGAGCGATGTTATTGTGTACAATATCCGACTATCTGGCTTATGGCGACCTTTCTGGGCACACTGTGCATGAGAAAGAGTGTGACAACCCTCGCGAATGCGGAATAATAAATCAAACAAGCATGTGAATTATAATGCGGAAATAGGTAGTTTTTAAAAACTTTTATACATGCAAGTTAAATAAAACGAGGAGTGTCAAAATATTACAAACTAAGTACGGAATATACAATAAAGAGACGGGGTCTCTTCAAATGTTAGCAAAGAACAAGTGTTTAACCAAAACTAGCTACTATCGTCTAGAGGTGAACTTCCAGGGACAACGCCCGCTAGCTCACACCCGAACCCCAAAATATCAGATCCAAAAAGTCATCCATAGCATGCAACCTGTTCATCCATGAAAAACATGACTGCCACAGTCAGTGGGGAGTAACTCCGGGTTCTCCCAGCCATATTACATCAAACGTACACATAAGGTAATACGAAAGTAAAGCATGCATAAATATATATACATGTGAGTTGCGATAAGAATAGATAGGCAATTCTAGAGATAATGATAAGATCATGTGGAAATCAAATCCGTAACCATCATGGT
>JAIUZE010047273.1:0-11875 GCA_022085475.1 Heliosperma pusillum | reverse complement strand
GGACGACTATAATAATACGGTCCTAGTCTAAACCTGGCCAGACTCTCGGAATAACGTGTTCCGATTCGACATGCGATAAACGTTTCGCATCCAAGACTCGGTCAATCATAGACGCCGAGTACCCCAAATTCGGTCGACATTCACGAAAGAGGCGGAAAAGAGCTCAAGCCTCATAACAAGCGGTACGCTACATGCAAATAACACCACCTCGCAAGTACACAACATTTGACGGCCGGGTCGATCAACGCATAGCGTTCAACTCCCAACAACGTCGTCGTATGCCCACTAACACATGCATTTAAGCAGTAGGATACCTCTCCGTTCCGACATTCCAGCCTTACGAACGGAAAGGTAGCCAAGGGAATGAGAATACAAAGCACAAGACAAAATAGTGCTCAAACCGACTCATTTGTAAAAACCGACTCAAAGTGGGAACATACCAAAAACCGTCACAAAACATGTGATACAAGCGAAAGAGAATATCATATATCCAAAACATGAATCAATACATGATACATAAGCATTAAACCAAGTTTAAGAAGCATAATAAATAGGAAACATAGATACCTCTCCAAAACAACAAGTTTGGAAACTAACTAAAACAAAGGTTCACTTCAAACGATCACATCTAGAGTTCTAGACATGATATTACAGAAATTCCAAGTCGAGGTGATAGCTTATCCTTTTACGGTTCTAACGAATGGTCACAAGCCTAAAACAAGCAAGTAACGAAGAAGATATGATCATTCTACCAAAACGGGTCAGTGCAGTGAAACTGCACAAGTCACGACCGTGACATGTATTTCACGACCGTGAAATGAGGTTTCACGACCGTGAAATGAGGTTTCACGACCGTGAAACACTCTGTTACCAATTCATCCGTGAACCTTTAACAAAAATCAATCCTATCATTTCCAATTCTCATAATTCATTTCTAATAACTATCAACAATCAATATTCATCATCAACAATCATCAAATAACAACAATCATAAATCATAACATGATTCCTAAGCTTCTAATCGTATTCTAAATACGATTTCTATCATATAAAGCATGCAAAACAAGTAAATGATACCGAGTAACCCTTCACCGTTACCTTTTCGCGTCTTTAAACGGTTTCTAAACCTTCCTAGTCTCCACCTACATACAATTAGATAATAAAAGATGAATATAATTCACCTTGAGAAAGACGGATAATTTAAAAAGCGAGAAAGACGGTAATTTTATTACCAATACGGATAGAGGAAGGTAAGAGGGGAAGAATAAGACGAACTTACGTGAATTCCGACAAGAAACGAGGGAGCTACGATCATCCAAAGATTGGATCAAAGAGGGAGGCAAGCTTTTATGGTTTCTTAGTGAGGAAGAAAGAAGATGTTGAGTTGTGTGAATGAATTAGGTTAGGGTTAGGAGGGAGTATAAGTAAAGGGTGAGTCGGAAAGTCAACAAAAGTCAAAGACGGCTTAAAAGTCAAGAAAATTCAAAGACGACTTAAAATTCAAGAAAAGTCAAAGACGACTTAAAATTCAAGAAAAGTCAAAGACGACTTAAAATTCAAGAAAAGTCAAAGACGACTTAAAATTCAAGAAAAGTCAAAGACGACTCAAAAGTCAAAACGACTCAAAAGTCAAGAAAAGTCAAACTCGACTCAAAAGTCAAGAAAAGTCAAACTCGACTCAAAAGTCAAGAAAAGTCAAACTCGACTCAAAAGTCAAGAAAAGTCAAACTCGCCTTAAGACGGGATTTTCATGGAATCTCTCAGAAATTCCAAATACGAACTCGGAAATTCTAAATTCGACTCGGAACATAAAATTATAAATTAAAACTTAAATTTGCTGAAAAGATTTCGTAAAATATTTCTACTAGAAAAATAGGGTACATTTCCGGGTGTTACAATTTGCCTAGAACCCGACGATTTAAGAAGCAAGCTTGACCATGTCGAAGCCATTTCAAGAAGGTTCACCGATTCAAAAGAAAGAAGAAGTAAAGACGATGTCGCAGTTGTCAGAAGATCAATCAGTTAGGCGAAGAATTCATCGTTTTCTATCAAACCCTATCAACAAACCCGACTCAAGAGGTCAAGGGGGATGATGGAAGTCAAGTCATATGCAAGGGGAGATAAACCAGAGTCAAAGCACCCAGATGACAACTTACCCGATCGCGTAAGTGTGTACCCAATCGGGTATCCTTGCTGCTTCGAGAAAATTGCTTCAACTTCCTCCTTTTATCCTATATGTTCAATGCTCGACCCCTTCCCCACGAAACCCTAATGCTATATAATGGATGCTCCAGCCACTCTTCTCAACACATCTCACATCCTCTTCTCATCCTTTCTTCTCTTCTTACATTTCTCTTTAGGTTAGAAACCTAGATTAAGAGGAGAGAGCCTAGCCTCTCTTCTCTTGTCTAGATCATTCTCTTCTTCTTTTCATATTTAGTTTTTAGTTTATTTCTGTCTTTTCTACATCAAAACCTTAGCTTAGATTAATAAGAGTTTCAATCTTTGTAATCTACTTTGTTGGGTTCAAGCGTTGTAATTCAAGGAACGATTATTCTATGCAAGGGATTAATATTTTTGTTATCACTTTCGTTGTTGATCGTCACCTAGGTATTTCTATTTTATCTCTTGTTTAATGTGTTTATGTTTTCTATTTGATTGTTATTTTCTATCTATGTTATCTTAGATTCATTTTAGTATCGTTATAATCGTCATTTCATTAGATTGTCAGTTTAGTATCGTTGTTATCGCCATATAAAGAGTCTTAAAATATTGTCAAAACCAAATAAACATGTCTATCCTAGTTTTTGTTTTTAGCTTCATCTTAGATTTAAACATCGCTATGAGTGAGTAGTCACCTTTCTAGGGTGTAGGGAAGCCATGTTAGGTTGATTAAAAGATGATAATTGGATAAAAGAAATTATGCTTTTAAAACATTGTGTCTATGCATGTTTGGACTATAACGATAGTTGACGATTTCTGATCAAAATCATTGACTAGCATGGAATTCCTTTCCAAGGTAGAGATACGAGAATTGAATAGACAAAGCATGACATGGTGGATTAAGACCTAGTAAATTGCCTAAAAGCCTGCTAGACCATCTGATCTATGATTGTAATGAACACATCATTCTTACGAACTCACAATGAATTATTTGCATGTTCCATATCCAATTGTATCAATATTTTAATCTACATGTGTGAACCTACTTTCCTAGATGTTTCTCATCATTGTTAATTCATCACTTACCTTACTGTTTTCATTTCCATTTGTTTTTATTTCGTTTTCGTTTATGCTTTTTATTAGTTTAGAATTCAAAACCCCAAAACCCAGAAACTCGTTAGATAAGACCCAATTGCGAGACACTTCACATTCTATAGGAAACACCATCTCCCTGAGGATCGACCCCTAGTTCCCTAATTACATTAATTTGTTATTAGCCTAGTCTGGGTAATTTATCTTTGTATCGGGCTTGCGACATGCACAATCAATAAACATTAAAAACCATCATTTATCTAAACAATAAGAATTACATCAATTGTCGAGCTTTACACCATTGCACATCCCCTGAACTGATCCTACCCAACTCAATGACTGATAATCTCGTCCTTGTTTGCTTTAGAATGCCCTGAATCAAGTGCTCTGGTCTCGTTACTTATCTCTCAACTCTACAAATGTTCCTGGCCATCCAAATTTCATACTGCATATCAGTCACTAGAGAGCAGTAAACCTTCTTGATAAATCCAGAGATCTTCCTGAGTTTCATAATAGCACTAGTGCCAATTCCATTCCTAGGGTAAACTTGTATCCAATATCCAAGTTTAGCTAAGCATTGTTGGGTAAACTGACATTCAGTGAATAGGTGTCTGTGATTTTCAGCATGATTCCCACACAGATAGCAGTTTACTTCAGTACAGATTCCCATCTTGTTGAGCCTGTCCAAAGTGAGAAGCCTCTCTAAGTGAATCAGCCAACTCATGAATTTATGCTTTGGTATATTCAGTCTGTTCCATACTACTTCTTTCCACTGCACCTTGTTCTTGTCTGAATTGATAAGCCATTCATAACCTTGTGATATCTTATATTCCATCTCATCCTCCATCCATTTCCCTTGCAGGAATGCAGGTTTAAACAAACTTATGATTTCTTAGATTTTCCTCCAAGCCCAGGAGCTAGAACTGCTTGGTTTATAGCTTATCCAACTCTGCCCTTTCAAATACACCTTATCAATCCATTTAATCCATAAGTGATCCTTCTTCATCACAATCCACCATGCTAGCTTACCTACATCTACCATGTTCTAAATTTTATTGTCTACAAGCCCCAATCCTCCATACTCCTTCCCTTGACAGAGGGTATTCCAAGCCACTAAAGGGGCTTTGGAATAGGTACCCTCCCCCTCCCAAAGGAAGTTCCTGCAAAGAGCTCTCAATTTATCCATGACCCCAAGAGGCGGAATAAAAATTTGAGCCTAGTAATTATGAACAAAATTCAGAACAGATTTCGCCAGAGTTATGTTGGAGCAAGTGTCCTCCAAAATAGTGCATTTATATAATAAATCTCATTTTGGAATATCCGTGGGATGACGAGTATATTGATACTCCACGTAAGTTGATTAACTTAAATCAATAACGATCAGCTGACTAGAGTTAGACGTTATTGTCGTATTACGGCGGTGATCAACTAACCCCTTTCGGTCACACCTAAAGGATGAGACCCAAACAGTAAACTAATTATTTGTATGCGATACAATTTAAATAGTCTTTTACATATATATTTGATATATGTTTGGTTACGAGAGTTATTTATTAGAAATTGAGTTAGGAACTCATACGTGTTAAGTTTATTAGTCAATTATACGATAACTGACTAAATAAATTTACGTCTTATTTTAATACGATTAAATAAGATTTAATTTAGTAATTAATCGTTAATTCACTAAATTAGTTGAGATTATGCATATATTTTGAGGTAGAGGTAATTAGTTAATTATATTAACAAGGAGTTATAAAATAAATTAACTAGACTTTGTGGGACCCATTATATATTGATATAATGGTAATATACTACTTAAAGGCTAAGTATATATTATTTATTAATTTGAATAATTTAATTATTATATGATCAAATTAACACTTTATTCTACTATATAATTAAGCATATGATTATAAGTATTTGTGGGACAAATATCAAAAATCAAAATGGACCATTTAGCCTAGAAGAGGTTGGATTCCATGTAGTGGAAGGAATGATTTTTGTTCTTTTCTTTTCTTACACTACAACATGTAATTATGACATGTATGACACATGAACATGATCATATACTATCCTACACTCTACCATTTTGCATGGGATTAAAATAAGCAAAATATTGGCTCAAAATTGAGCACGATGACCGGCCAATACGGCCTATATAAGGACATGTTGGTTGTTCATTTCATTTGCTTATTTTTTCACTTGTTTTGCTATTTCCTCCAACTTCTCTCTAAAACTCTCAAAACAACTAATATTCCTATATTACTAGAGTAGTAATAAATCTAATATTAGTCACTACTTGTCACTATATTTTTCTAGTATAAATTATAGTGATTGTTTTGGTTAGTCTTAGGTGCATGTTGGAAGGAGACTTTCTGCATTGAAAGTTCATTCTAAGGAGATCATCCTCTTTGTTTTACAGCATTTTATTTATGTTTAATATGTAGTGACAAGTTTTAATGTAGAAAGTCTCCTTCCAACATGCACCCAAGACTAACCCAAACAATCTCTATAATTTTAGAATAGAAAAATATAGTGACAAGTAGTGACTAATATTAGATTTATTACTACTCTAGTAATATAGGAATATTAGTTGTTTTCAGAGTTTTAGAGAGAAGTTGGAGGAAATAGCAAAACAAGTGAAAAAATAAGCAAATGAAATGAACAACCAACATGTCCTTATATAGGCCATATTGGCCGGTCATGGTGCTCAATTTTGAGCCAATATTTTGCTTATTTTAATCCCATGCAAAATGGTGGAGTGTAGGATAGTACATGATCATGTTCAAGTCTCATACATGTCATAATCACATGTTGTAGTGTAAGAAAAGAAAAGAACAAAAATGATTCCTTCCACTACATGGAATCCGGCCTCTTCTAGGCTAAAAGGTCAATTTTGATTTTTGATATTTGTCCCACAAATACTTATAATCATATGCTTAATTATCTAGTATAATTAAGTGTTAATTTGATCATATAATAATTAAATGATTCAAATTACTAAATAATATTTATACTTAACCTTAAAGAAGTATATTACCATTATATCAATATATAATGGGTCCCATAATGTCAGATAATTTATTTTTCAACTCCTTGTAAATATAATTAAATAATTACCTCTACCTCAAAATATATGCACAATCTCAACTAATTTAGTGAATTAATGATTAATTACTAACTTAAATCTTATTTAATCGTATTAAAATAAGACGTAAAATTTATTCAGTTAGTTATCGTATTATTGACTAATAAACTTAACCTGTATGAGTTCCTAACTCAATTTCTATTAAAAAACTCTCGTAACCTAACATATATCAAATATATTTGTAAAAGACTATTTAAACTGTATCGCATACAAATAATTAGTTTACTGTTTCGGTCTCATCCTTTATGTGTGACCGAAAGTGGTCAGTTGATCACCGTCCTACTACGACAATAACGTCTAACTCTAGTCAGCTGATCGTTATTGATTTACGTTAATCACTGACGTGGAGTATCAATATACTCGTCATCCCACGGATATTCCACAATGAGATTTATTATATAAATGCTTTCTTGTGGAGGACAGTTGCTCCGACAATCTCCCACTTGTCCGATACAAGTTGTGCATGTAGCCACACTATTGCGGAGAACTCTTTCTCCAACAATATCTCTCACGTTTCTCGACAAGTTGTGTCCTACCGAGTCTCTTGTCTCTTTGTGTCACATCCTCCCACTCATCGCAATGTGTCTTTTAGGTTGCACTTGCTATTGAAAAATATAAATAGAGTGGTTTCTCGATCTGGGAGAGTAACTATCTGACAGGAAAATCTACCAGAAATCTCTTCCGAGCGTGGCCACGCATTTCCAGTCACTACTCCTCGAGTGGCCAGAAGATGTTAATACCCAACGTGGGTGGACAATTCCTGTGACCCAACTTACACTGTATAATGTAGATCACCATGACCCAGAAGATGCCCATCGGCCTCTTATCACGGCATGACCTAGGACAAAACCAAGGTCAATCAGAAACTACACCAACTCAGGTAAATGGTCTCTAGTCTAAAGAATAGACTCATATGAATAATATAGAAATCCCTACCACGAGGAGGCTTAAGTAATTTTGATAAGGGATCCTGTAAAGGTCATTGTCCAACATAGTGTCATACAGTCTGCCTATGTATACGACCAGTCATCTCCATGACCCCATGGCGCTGAACTGGCCATCGATCGACTTACAATCTAGTCACTACGAGACGTCACCTCATATGAGTGATTAGGGACAATAGTACTAAGTTTATCTTGTTCACTTGAATTGTGTTCAACGTTTCGCAAAACCAATTCAGATAAAACAAAGTATTGAAATTTAGTCAAACTAAAATAAAGAGTTCATATAAAACTCGAACAATGAATGCAATTATCATATATGTAAACATTTGATACAATTTTCAACTATTACATATCATATCATCTATAGGAATTCAGGTACTCGTCTTAATCCCATTCCGACGACATGCCCATCATGCTTAGCCTTTGAAAGAGGCTTGGTTAGAGGATCAGCGATGTTATCGTCTGTCCCAACCTTACATACATCAATTTCCTTCCTCTCCACATAATCTCTAATTACATGGTATTTCCTAAGTACATGTCTATACTTTTTACTAGACTTGGGTTCCTTTGCTTGAAAGATAGCCCCACTGTTATCACAATACATCGTGATTGGATCTGCGGCAGTGGGGACTACTCCTAGACCTTCCATGAATTGCCGAATCCACACAGCTTCTTTAGCAGCAACTCATTTTCTCCTCCAAACACCAAGAACGAATCTTTAGTTTTTCGCAAGTACTTAAGTACGTTGTTGACGGCTATCCACTGACTCTCACCTGGATTGGCTTGATAACGACTTGTCATGCTCAAAGCATATGCGACGTCAGGGTGAGTCCACATCATAGCATACATGATTGATCCAACTGCGGAAGCATAAGGAATCAATTTCATGCGTTCAATCTCTTCAGTAACGGTAGGACTCTGTGATTTGCTCAGAGTGATACCATGACCTATGGGAAGAAAGCCTCTCTTAGAGTCTTTCATTTTGAAACGATCAAGAATCTTATCTATATAAGCTTCTTGACTTAATGCTAGTATCCTTTTGGATCTATCTCTATAGATCCGGAAACCTAAAATGCGTTGTGCCTCTCCCAAGTCCTTCATCTGGAAATGTTTCCCTAGCCACTCCTTTGTAAAAGTAAGCATTGGTCTATCATTCCCAATGAGAAGTATGTCATTCACATACAAAATAAGGAAAATAACTTTGCTCCCACTAAACTTCATGTATAAACATGGCTCCTTGACACTTCGAGTGAAACCGCTTTGTTTAATAACATGATCAAAGCGATGATTCCAACTCCTTGATGCCTGCTTAAGACCATAAATGGATGTCTTAAGTTTGCATACCTTCTTAGCTAGGGTTGGATTTATCCACAAAACGTGCAGGTTGTGTCATGTATACTTCCTCTTCTAGAATCTCATTCAAGAAGGCGGTTTTGACATCTATTTGCCCAATTTCATAGTTATGATTTGCGGCAACCGCTAAGAGAATCCTAATGGATAGAAGCATAGCGACTGGGGCGAAGGTTTCATCATAGTGTAAACCATGAACTTGAGTGAAGCCTTTTCCCACCAATCTAGCTTTGTAGACATTATTGTGTCCATCTATGCCGATTTTGATCTTGTAGATCCACTTGCACTGAAGAGGTCATACCTTCTTAAGTAAGTTTACCAAGTCCCATACTTGATTTTCGCGCAAAGAATCCAATTCCGATCGCATGGCCTCGAGCCAATGCGTGGAGTCGGGACTAGAAACGGCCGACTTGTAGGTGGTGGGTTCATCACTTTCAAAAAGTAACAAATCTTCATCTTCCTCGATACATCCGAGGTAACGGTTAGGTTGATGAATAATTCTACTTGACCTTCTAGGGACAACAACCGTTTCAGACGAGTAGGGAACGTTTTCCTTTACTTCATGCTCGGTTTGTGGCTCTCGAACTTTATCAAGTTCAAACTTTCTCCAACTCTGTCTATTAGAAACGATATCATTTTCTAGAAAGACAACATCACGAGACACAAACACTTTGTCCTCGTGACGGTTGTAGAAGTAATAACCACGTGTTTCCTTAGGATACCCTACAAAAAGACATTTGTTGGATCTGGGTGCGAGTTTGTCGTTAGAGTTGTCATGAATATGCGCCTCGCAACCCTAAATTCTCATAAATGACAAATAAGGAGCTTTTCCTTTCTATGTCTCATATGGAGTCTTGTCTGCCGCTTTAGTCGGGCTACGATTTAGTGAAAATATTGTTGTTAAGATAGCAAATCCCCAAAATGAATCACAAAACTTTGTGAGACTCATCATTGACCGAACCATATCTAATAAAGTTCAGTTTCTCCTTTCAGACACACCATTTAGTTGAGGTGTGCCAGGAGGAGTCTATTGTGATACGATGCCACAATCTTTTAGGTATGAATCAAATTCATTATTTAGATATTCACCATCACGATTGGTGTAACACCCGCAAATGTACCCTATTTTTCTAGTAGAAATATTTTACGAAACCTTTTCAGTAAATTTAAGTTTTAAATTAGAATTTTAAGTTCCGAGTCGAATTTAGAATTTCCGAGTTCGTATTTGGAATTTCTGCGAGATTCCATGAAAAAGCCGTCTTAAGGCGAGTTTGACTTTTTGGTTGACTTTTCCTTACTTATACTCTAATTCCCTTAACCTAATTCATTACTCAAAATCAAACACAACTCACTTCCTCTTTAAGAAATCTCAAGCTAGCCTCCCTCTTCATTTTTCGATCTTTGATTCACCGTAACTTTTTCGTTACTCGATAGAATTCACGTAAGTTCGTCTTATTCTTCTCCTCTTACCTTCCTCTATCCGTATTGGTAATAAAATTACCGTCTTTCTCGCTTTTTAAATTATCCGTCTTTCTCAAGGTGAATGATATTCATCTTTTATTATCTAATGTTTGTAGGTGGAGACTAGGAAAGCTTAGTAACCGTTTAAAGACGCGTAAAGGTAACGGTGAAGGGTTACTCGATATCATTTACGTGTTTTACATGATTTCCATGTTAGAGTTCGTATTTAGAATACAATTAGAAAGCTTAGAAATTATGATTTTGATGATGATTGTTGTTAGTTGATGATCGTTGATGATGAATATTGATTGTTGATAGTTGATAGAAGTGAATTATGAAAATTGGAAATGATAGAAATAGTGTTGTTGTTCTCGGGTGGATTCGTGCAAATTCACAGCACCGACCCTTTTTGGTAGAATGCTCATATCTCCTTCGTTACTTGCTTGTTTTGGTCTTGTGACCACTCGTTGGAACCGTAAGAGGATAAGCTATCACCTCGACTTGGAATTTCTGCATTCCCATATTTAGAACTCTGGTTATGACAGTTTGAAGTGAACCCTTGTTTAAGTTAGTTTCCAAACTTGTTGTTTTGGAGAGTTATCTATGTTTCTTATTTATTATGCTTCTTAAACTTGGTCTAATGCTTGGGTATCATGTATTGATTCATGTTTTGGATATATGATATTTTCCTTCGCTTGTATCACATGTTTTGTGACGGTTTTTGCTATTTCCCACTTTGAGTCGGTTTTTACAAATGATACGGTTTGAGCACTATTTTGTCTTGAGCTTTGTACTCTCATTCCCTTGGCTACCTTCCCGTTCGTAAGGCTGGAATGTCGGAACGGAGAGGTATCCTACTGCTTAAATGCATGTGTTAGTGGCATACGACGACGTTGTTGGGAGTTGAACGCTATGCGTTGATCGACCCGGCCGTCAAATGTTGTGTACTTGCGAGGTGGTGTTATTTGCATGTAGCGTACCGCGTGTTATGAGGCTTGTGCTCTTTTCCGCCTCTTTCGTGAATTGATCTACGCGAGAATGTGGGTAGCTCGGCGTCTAGGTAAGACCGAGTTTGGATGCGAAATGTCATCGCAATATGTCGAATCGCGAAAAACGTTTATTCCGACCACGCAGAGAATTATGCGCCAGGTGATTAGCACTAGGACCGTATATTATCGGTCGGTACCAAGGAAGGAAATTAGTTACATATACGAAATGCTCAGCACGGTATGAGTTCAGGAAGGAAATGCGTTATCCCGTGGATGCGTTGACAACAAGTCCTTGGACATGTACACGGTCGCTAGTGCGTTGTTTCATTTACCGTGAGAGCGATGTCGGCTTGTGTCGTCTGTCTTTGATCAGGACGTGATTTCATGATATTAGTCATGGTCATTGCATGATTGGGCACCGTCAATGTATGGGTTCGTGAATGGATGATAATATGTTGGATTCTTTGTGATCATCGCATGACTTGGCATGGTTTGTTTGTCGAGTCTCAATCTTATCATACTTATACCGCTAACGGTGAGATGCAAGCCCTAGTGAGCGTATTCGGTTGCCTAAGAGTGTATTCCCCGAGTCTTTGAATAACATGATGGTTTCGGATTTGATTTCCACATGATCTTATCATTATTTATCGAATTGCCTATCTATTCTTATCGTACCTCACATGTATATCTATATATGCATGCTTTACTTTTGTATTTCCTTATATGTA